>SJYT01024733.1:47662-129865 GCA_006410635.1 Cephalophus harveyi
GTAAGAAACTAAAAAAAAAAAAGAAATGTAAATTTACCAAAAGCTATGAAGGACATCATAAATGGTGAATCTGTAAATAAGTATACTGAATATTTTGTTGAATTTTTAATCTCTTTAAAATATAATTGATATTTAAAACAAAAGTAGTAATAAATTATGGTGCTTATAGTACATGTAGAAGAAAGATGAATAAGAACAAAAGCCAAAGAGATGTAGGGGGATGGAAGTACATGAGGTGGGATAATATTGTTTGAAATACACTGTGATAAGCTAATGCTATACAATATAAAGCTACAGAAATGGTTCTCCAATCTCAACTTCATTAGCATCACCTAAGATATTTCACAGACCACAGACAGCAAGGCCCTATTCTTAGATGCTCTGATTCAACAGATCTTGGATACAGCTCTAAGAATTTGTTTTTCCAACAAGTTTCCAAGTTATGTTAGTTCAAAGATTGCAACTTGGAAAAAAATTCCTTAAGAAAGTAATGAAAGTCAAACAGAGAAGTAAGGCTAGTGTGCCACTACAGGAGAAAAAAATGGAATTGTTAAAAAGCACGAAATTGAAAAGAAAGTAAAGAAAGAAGGAAAGAACAAATGAGATAAATAGAAAGCAAAGGTAAACTGTTGGAAAGTAAAAGTTGCTCAGTCATGTCTCTCTCTTTGTGACCCCATGGGTTATACAGTCCACGGAATTCTCCAGGCCAGAATACTGGAGTGGGTAGCCTTTCTCTTCTCTAGGGGATCTTCTCAACCCAGGAATTGAAGCCATGTCTCCTGCATTGCAGGCGGATTCTTTACCAGCTGAGCTACCTGGGAAGCCCTGACTGTAACTCAATTCATGGAAGCCAGAATACTCAAAGAGGAAAAGACAGTCTCTTCAATACACAGTGTTGGAAAGACTGGATATTCACATGTAAAAGAATGGAATTGCACCGTATCTCATACTACCCCAAAAATTAACTCTCAAGAAATCAAAGACTTGACTCCAGGACCTTCAGTTCAGTCACTCAGTCATGTCTGACTCTGCGACGCCATGGACTGCAGCACGCCAGGCCTCCCTGTCCATCAGCAACTCCAGGAGCCTACTCAAACACATGTCCATCGTGTCAGTGAGGCCACTCAAGCATCTCATCCTCTGTCGTCCCCTTCTCCTCCTGCCTTTAATCTTTCCCAGCATCAGGGTCTTTTCCAGTGAGTCAGCTCTTTGGAGCTGACCAGGTGGCCAAAGTATTGGAGTTTCAGCTTCAGCATCAGTCCTTCCATTGAATATTCAGGACTGATTTCCTTTACGATTGACAGGTTGGATCTCCTTGTAGTCCAAGGTACTCTCAAGAGTCTTCTCCAACACCACAGTTCAAAAGTATCAATTCTTCGGTGCTCAGCTTTCTTTATGGTCCAACCCTCACATCCATACATGACTACTGGAAAAACCATAGCTTTGACTAGATGGGCCTTTGTTGGTAAAGTGATGTCTCTGCTTTTTAATATGCTGTTTAGGTTGGTCATAGCTTTTCTTTCAAGGAGCAAGTGTCTTTCAATTTCATGGCTGCAGTGATTCTGGAACCCCCGAAAATAGTCTGTCACTGTTTTCATTGCTTCCCCATCTATTTGCCACGAAGTGATGGGACCAGATGCCATGATCTTAGTTTTCTGAAAGTTGAGTTTTAAGCCAACTTTTTCACTCTCCTCTTTCACTTTCATCAAGACCTTAAATCATTATATGTTTGAAGGAACACAGGGGAAAAACGCATTGACAGGGGTATTGGCAATAATTTCTGACACCAAATAATTTCTGGTGAAACTGACAAGAAAAATACAAGCAACAAAACCAAAAATAAACAAGTGGGATTACATCAAACTAAAAAACTTTTGCACAGCAAAACAAAAGACCAACAAAATGAAAAGGCAAGGTAGGGAATGGGGGAACATATTTGCTAAACTACATGTCTGAAATATATAAAATATAGAAGAAATTAATATAATTTACTAGCAAAAAATAATAATCATAATCCAATAAGAGGAAATGCTTTCAGCTTTTCACCACTGAGTAAGATATTTGCTGCAGGCTTATTATATAGGGTTAGTATGTTGAATTATGTTCCCTCTTTAACCACTTTTTGAAGAGATTTTATCTTTTGAAGAGTATGCTTAATGATACTGAATTCACTGAATGATGCTGAATTTTGTCAAAATGTTTTTCTGCATCTATTGGGATGATGATATGATTTTTATTCTGCAATTTTCTAATGTAGTTTCACATTGGTTTATGATATACCAACCATACAAGATATAAAGTTATTGAACCATCCTTGTATTGCTCAGATAAATCCTTCTTGGTGATGGGGTATACTCCTTTTAATGTATTGCTGAATTTGGTTTGTGGTGTTCA
This sequence comes from Cephalophus harveyi, assembly GCA_006410635.1. NCBI lineage: Eukaryota > Metazoa > Chordata > Mammalia > Artiodactyla > Bovidae > Cephalophus > Cephalophus harveyi. The sequence continues at coordinate 50,057 of SJYT01024733.1, forward strand.
GAAAACTGTTCAGTTACATGTAAAAAGAATGAAATTAGATCCACTTCTCAAACCACACACAAAAATAATCTCAGATGAAAGACCTAAATATAAGACTGGAAACCATAAAACTTCTAGAAAAAATAGGCAGTACATTCTTTGATATAAATCACAGTAAGATGTTTTTGGATCTGTATCCTAAGGCAAAGGAAACAAAAGTAAAAATAAATGGGGCCATATACTAACAAACACATGAAAAGATGTTCAACATCATTCATTATCAGAGAAATGCAAATCAAAACCACAATGAGGTACCATCTCATGCCGGTCAGAAGGGCTGCTATCAAAAGTCTACAAACAATAAATGCTGGAGAGGGTGTAGAGAAAAGGGAACTCTCTTACACTGTTGGTGGGAATGCAAACTAGTACAGCCACTATGGAGAACAGTGTGGAAAATCTTTAAAAACTGGAAATAGAACTTCCATATGACCCAGCAATCCCACTCTTGGGCATACACACTGAGGAAACCAGAATTGAAAGAGACATGTGTACCCCAATGTTCATTGCAGCACTGTTTACAATAGCCAGGACATGGAAGCAACCTAGATGTCCACTGGCAGATGAATGGATAAGAAAGCTGTGGTGCATACACACAATGGAATATTACTCAGTTATTAAAAAGAATGCATTTGAATCAGTTTTAATGAGGTGGAGCCTATTACACACAGTGAAGTAAGTCAGAAAGAAAAACACCAAATACAGTATATTAACATATATATATGCAATCTACAAAGATGGTAATGATGACATGAGACAGAAAAAGAGACACAGAGATAACAGACTCTTGGACTCTGTGGGAGAAGGCAAGGGTGGGATGATTTGAGAGAATAGCACTGAAACACGTATGTTACCATATGTGAAACAGATCACCAGGCCAGGTTCCATGCAGGAGACAGCAGGGCTCATGCACTGGGAGGACTCTGAGGGATGTGATGGGGTGAGAAGTGGGTGGAGGGTTAGGGACAGGGGGACACTTGTACATCCATGGCTGATTCATGTCAATGTATGGCAAAAACCACTACAATATTGTAAAGTAATTAGCCTACAATCAAAATAAATTAATTAATTAAAAAAATAAATGGGGCCATATAAAGTTAAACGCTTCTGCACAGCAAAGGATACTGTTGACAAAATAAAAAGACAGCCTACTGAATGGGAGAAAATAATTGCAAATGGTGTGACTGATAAAAGGTCAATATTTAAAATATATTAACAGCTCATAAAATGTCAGAAAACAAGTAACACAATTAAAAAATAGGTAGAAGAACTGAATAGACCTTTTTACAAAAGGCAAATGTTGGCCTGGATGTGGAGAAAAGGAAATCCTTGTACACTTCTGAGAATGTAAATCGATATAACCCATATAGAAAATCATTTGGTGGTTTCTCAAAAAAATTAAAAATAAAACTGTCATATGATACAACAATCCCTCTACTGGGCATATATTCATAGAAAATGAAATCACTTGTATTGAAGTGTTATCTGCATCCCTATGTTTATGGCAGTATTATCTAGAATAGTCAAGATACGGAAACAACCTTAGTGTCCATAGATGGATGAATGGACAAAGAAAACTGTGATGTGATGTGATACACACACACTGAAATAAAATTCAGCTATAAAACATAAGAAAATCTTACTATTTGCAACAGTATGAATGAAACTTGAGGGCATCACGATGAGTAAAATAAATCAGACGAAGAAAGACAAATACTGTATGATCTCACTCATATGCTGAATCTAAAAACCTAAACTGATAGAAAGCAGATTGGAGGCTGCCAGAGGCAGGTGGGGGAGATTGGGGGTGAGTGAAAACGGACAAAGGGTTACAAACTTATTGCCACAAGAGGAGTAAGTTCTAGATGTACTGGACAGCATGGTGACTATAGTTACTAATGCTATATTGTATGTTTGAAAGTTAGGAAGATAGTAGATTTTAAAAGTTCTCGCCAGACAAACACAAATTTTGTAATTATGTGAGGTGATATGTTTACTAACTTTATTTTGGTAGTCATTTTGCAACAGATAGATGTCCAGTTGTTACACAGTACACAATTGTATGTCAATTACCTCTCAATAAAGCCGGACAAATGAACAATATTTTAATCCAGAGCCAGAACTACCGAGCCCACATGTCGAAACAACCGAAGCCTGAGCGTGCTAGAGCCCATGTTTGCAACTAGAGAAGCCACCACAAAGAGAAACCCACACCCGACTACTGGAGAAAAGCCTACACAGCGGAAGACCCAGCACAGCCAAAAATAAACAAACAAATACACATTTTAAAAATAAACAACCAGTGGGACAGAATGAAATCACATGAAAACTTTAGAAACATTTTGATGTATGTAAAGATAAAAATAAAACACATTAAAATTTGTGGTATGTAGCTAAAGTGATGTTTAGAGGGAAATTTATAGTACTAAACATAGTACTAAACATTTTTATTATAAAAAGACAAAGATCTAAAATCAGTGAGCTATGGGCTTCCCTGGTGGCTCAGAGGTTAAAGCGTCTGCCTCTAATACGGGAGACCTGGGTTCGATCCCTGGGTTGGGAAGATCCCCTGGAGAAGGAAATGGCAACCCACTCCAGTATTCTTGTCTGGAGAATCCCATGGACAGAGGAGCCTGGTGAGCTACAGTCCATGGGGTCGCAAAGAGTCGGACACGACTGAGCGACTTAACTTAACTAACTTATGGTTCCATCTTAAAGTGACTAGTAAAAGAAGAGCTAATTAAACCCAAAGGAGCAGAAGAAAGAAAATAATTTAAAAAGTGTGAAAATTCTTACACTTGATAAAATGTAGGTTACTATTAAAACCAGGGCTAGACACAATGGATTACTTACTTCTTCTCTATTTTTACTTCTTTATATTCTCTCAGGAATTTATGTCAACGAAGTGAACCAAAATTCTACATCTAAAATGGAGACTTCTACTTAAATAGTGCCTTTTTCCATTTAATGAGCCCTTATGATGCTGATCTATTCTTGTCCTAGTAATGCTACACAAAAATCTTTCAAAAAATAATGCATTTCAGCAATGCATTTCATGCATTTCTGCCCCAAGCAAAAACACAAAGTGAAAGTGTTGCATAAATACTGTTGCATCAACAGTATGTGGTAAACACTTGCTCTTCTTAAATCAGCTTTGTTTTTTTTATTTTTAAGAAAATGAACAAACATACAAAATCTCTCAGAATATGAACAGTGTAACAAAGCAGAACTCTGGAGAACTAACCAAAGAAACCAAAATCCCAGTGTAATTTCTTGCAAATGACAATCTACTGTTTTGGGGTTTGGTTTTAGAATTGAGCTGAAGGAGCAAAACAAAGGAACAAACTATCCAGGTTTTCAGAACCAGAGATCAAATTGCCAAGATCCGCTGGATCATGGAAAAAGCAACAGAGTTCCAGAAAAACATCTATTTCTGCTTTATTGACTATGCCAAAGCCTTTGACTGTGTGGATCACAATAAACTGTGGAAAATTCTGAAAGAGATGGGAATACCAGTGCACCTGACCTCCCTCTTGAGAAACCTATATGCAGGTCAGGAAGCAACAGTTAGAACTGGACATGGAACAACAGACTGGTTCCAAATAGGAAAAGAAGTATGTCAAGGCTGTATATTGTCACCCTGCTTATTTAGCTTCTATGCAGAGTACATCATGAGAAACGCTGGACTGGAAGAAGCACAAGCTGGAATCAAGATTGCTGGGAGAAATATCAATAGCCTCAGATATGCAGATGACACCACCCTTATGGCAGAAAGTGAAGAGGAACTAAAAAGCTTCTTGATGAAAGTAAGAGAAGAGTGAAAAAGTTGGCTTAAAGCTCAACATTCAGAAAACAAAAATCATGGCATCCGGTCCCATCATTTCATGGGAAATAGATGGGGAAACAGTGGAAACAGTGTAAGACTTCATTTTTTTGGGCTCCGAAATCACTGCAGATGGTGATTTCAGGCATGAAATTAAAAGATGCTTACTTCTTGGAAGGAAAATTATGATCAACCTAGATAGCATATTCAAAAGCAGAGACATTACTTTGCCGACTAAAGTCCATCTAGTCAAGACTATGGTTTTTCCATTGGTCATGTATGGATGTGGAAGTTGGACTGTGAAGAAAGCTGAGCGCCGAAGAATTGATGCTTTTGAATTGTGGTGTTGGAGAAGACTCTTGAGAATACCTTGGACTGCAAGGAGATCCAACCAGTCCATTCTAAAGGAGGTCAGTCCTGGGATTTCTTTGGAAGGACTGATGCTAAAGCTGAAACTCCAATACTTTGGCCACCTCATGAGACGAGTTAACTCATTGGAAAAGACTCTGATGCTGGGAGGGATTGGGCACAGGAGGAGAGGGGGACGACAGAGGATGAAATGGCTGGATGGCATCACCTACTCAATGGACAAGAGTTAGGGGTGAACTCCGGGAGTTGGTGATGGACAGGGAGGCCTGGCGTGCTGCAGTTCATGGGCTTGCAAAGAGTCGGACACGACTAAGCAACTGAACTGAAATTAACTGATGAAAATAAAAGAATGCTTGCCTGAAGGAGTACATTAAGGCTGTATATTGTCACTCTATTTATTTAACTTATATGCAGAGTGCTGCTGCTGCTAAAGTCGCTCCAGTCGTTTCTGACTTTGTGCGACCCCATAGACGGCAGCCCACCAGGTTCCGCCGTCCCTGGGATTCTTCAGGCAAGAGTACTGGAGTGGGTTGCCATTTCCTTTTTACAATGTGTGAAAGTGAAAAGTGAAAGTGAAGCTGCTCAGCCATGTCCCATTCTTCGTGACCCCATGGACTACAGCCTACCAGGCTCCTCTGTCCATGGGATTTTCTAGGCAAGAGTACTGGAGTGCAGAATACATCTTTTGAAATGCCGGGCTGGATGAAGCACGAGGTGGAATCAAGAGTGCTGGGAGAAATATCAATAACCTCAGATATACAGATGACACCACCCTTATGGCAGAAAACAAAGAGGAACTAAAGAGCATCTGGATGAAAGTGAAAGAGGAGAGTGAAAGACCTGGCTTAAAATTCCACATTCTAAAAAACAAAGATCATGGCATCTAGTCCCATCCCTTCATGGCATATAGATGGGGAAACAATGGAAACAGTGACAGACTTTATTTTCTTGGGCTCCAAAATCACTGCAGATGGTGACTGCAGTCATGAAATTGAAAGATGCTTGCTCCTTGAAAGAAAAGCTATGGCCAACCTAGACAGCATATTAAAAAGCAGAGACATCACTTTGCCAACAAAGGTCCATCTAATCAAAGCTACAGTTTTTCCAGTAGTCATGTATGGATGTGAGAGTTGGACCATAAAGAAAGCTGAGCACTGAAGAATTGCTGCTTTTGAACTGTGGTGTTGGAGAAGACTCGAGAGTCCCTTGGACAGCAAGGAGATCAAACCAATCAATTGTAAAGGAAATCAGTCCTGAATATTCATTGGAAGGACTGATGCTGAAGCTGAAACTCCAATACTTTGGCCACCTGATGCGAAGAGCTAACTCATTAGCAAAGACCTCTTTCAAGCTGGGAAAGATTGAAGGCAGGTGGAGAAGGGGGTGACAGAGATGGTTGGAAGGCATTGCCAACTCAATGGATGAGTTTGAGCAAGCTCCAGGAGTTGGTAATGGACAGGGAAGCCAGGTATGATTCAGTTCATGGGGCCACAAAGAGTCGAACATGACTAAGCAATTAAACTGAACTGAACTGAAATGTCATTAGGGAAGGAATCTGTGCTACATGGGAAGACGCAGGTGAGTATGAGAAGATCATGTCATCTAAGGTGCAAGATGTTGCAGAAAGAATAAAAAGAATATTACCAAAACTGAGTTGACTTTTTTCTTTATCTGATGCTTCACCTTTAACTAGAACCCTGTATATTACAAAGGACCTCTGCTCTCTAAAAAATGCTTTCATCTTTAACCCAGTTATTTCACGAAGGGAAGGAAATGCAGAAGTGCTTTCAAACATGGATGCAGTCTGAATTACATGGGTCATTATTTTCCTTTTTAGATTTTGCTTAAGCGGTTTCAAACCATGATTCCTAAAATAAAGTCTTTGAAGGTAACACCAAAACCATGATGAATCAGAGATTATTTCAATACATCATATTCATCCATACATTTATAAACTGCAGTTTAAAAAAAAACTTTTCATCTAACAGGCTGCCTCATTCAATTAAAATCAAATATCCTTTTATATTTATCAAAATATACCTTCAAAATTATGAATTAATCAACTATATATTAATAATTATAAAAAATGATCACTGATTCCTTAGAGTCAAAGGAAATTTTAAAAATTAGATCTTCAATTTGTATACATTCTTATTGCGTAAGTATGTTTAGTTTACCAGAAAAAATATGATTCATTAAAGTGCAAAATTATACTGAATTTGTAAAATTCTGAAGGTTAGAAGGGACTTCCCTGGTGGTCCAATGGCTAAGACACTGACCTCCCAATACAGACGGCCCAAGTTCAGGTTCTAGTTTCAGTAGACAAAAGAGTGATATAAAATTTCCAGCTGACCATGAAAGTTACAAAAGGCACAAATATATGAGGTTGGTATTGAGAAACTATGATATTTAGATTCCAGCAGAGATATGTTAAAAGTTACATTAATTTTAAAATGTCAATATCTGCAATATGTTAGAAATTGCAGCCTTTGGAACTATTTAAAGTTCTGATAAAACTTTTTCAACGCCAACTTTGAAATGTGTGAATGGGTATATGGTTTTCAAAATGCTTTTAGAATTTGTATAGATCATTGCCCTGCACTATGGTAATTTTACAGATTACCAAACAGGCTCCCTGGTCTGTACCCAAAAATGAACGCTTTCTTTCAACTATAATCTCTTCAGATCATAAACATATAGCCCATAACTCTAAGATTTTTTTATAGAATTATAGCTTCCAAGAAAAAATATGTTTGGAAATATTTCTGATCTAGAGAAATATTAAAGAGTTAAATCTCTAAGAGTTTTAAAAACCAACAGTTTTTTAAAAATGGATTTATTCTGGTAAAAATGTACCAAAATCTAATTTTTAAATGCATCAAAACTATTTGAAGAGCTCCCTTGTTTGCTAATGTGATTTACAAAGACTTTCCCAATGATGACCTAATTTGTGCTATGGGATCTATGCAATTTTAAAAGTAGGTATGACAGTTTGGTTCATAAATACTTTATAGACTATTTTAAAGCCAAAATTTTAATTATTTGGCATTATGGATACTTGAGATGGTTCTTGCTTTGCTTCCATCTTCAGTAGTGATAATTGAGTATTTAAGTGACTCTGTAATTTTCAAACCGATTACTAAGTAATCTTTAATATTTTAATTTGATCATTAGCCACATGTCAAATTTTTTGAGGAAAGTACTTACCCTCTGTTACATTTTGCTATTTCATCAAACAGAAGTTTCCACCGAGGACGTCCAATAAAAAGTCTTGAATTCAGTGCTTGATATTTTTCTCCAATTATCTTCTGCCAAAAAGAAAGCACTATGTTTTATATGACACAGAATTGGGTAAATAATTCATTTCTATAACATCATCTTTCCTGGTGCTGTGGCTTCCTACCAAATTGCTGTGACATAAAGAATATAAGTGTCAAATGGCAACCTATTAAGTATAATCATTTAGAAGCACCATTTCCTCCCTCTTTCCCTTTAAAATCTATTATCTTCTTGAATACCATTAGTACAAATGACTGACTTTCCCAGACTTCAGTTAGTTGCTTCATACTGCAGCATTAAAGAATGCATTTTAATTGCCTACTCTCAAAGAGGGCACAACACATAAGCTTTGTTGAAGCATTTTTGTACTGCAAAGTTGTCATATTTGGCTCATTATATGAGTAAGATACTGCAAATTATCATCATAAATTTGGGGAAATGATCCTGAACATGACAGTCTAATACAGCAGAGCTCCAAATTTGGGATCTATCAAAAAACAACTTCTAATGGACTGTTGTTTGTAATTAACAAGAGCATTAGATCTGAATTGGTGGTAAAGAGAGTCAAGTGAGAAAGAAAAGTGTCCAAGTTGCAGGGAGACAAACTGAGAACCAGATGTAATTTATACTTCATATCTTAATCACTGCAAAACCATGAGGCATAATGATACTGATTTACTTCACAACAGTATAAGATAAAATGTTTTTACGTACCAAGTAGGGTAGAAATCTGACTAAAAAAATAGGCTTAGATTAGTTTTGAAGTAACAGACAAGCATTCATATTTTGCATTCAAAGAATTACAGAAAATATATGATGGGAAATACAACAATAAAACTTATGAAAGCATTCATGCCCAGGTTTATATGGCTATACATCTCTTCAATGTTGTCTATATAGTGTTTCCTCATCTATTATATGGGGATCACAATATCATTTACCTCTTGAATCTGTTGGAATCACATGAGATAATGTGTATGAGATGCTCAATACAGCGTCTAGCAGTGAAGTAAATAATGCATGATGGATGTTCTGTTTTTTAGTTTCCCTTGAAGAGAAACAAGCTTAATTGTGTATGACCTTATCTTCTCTTGCCACATAAAACCTCCTCTTGATGAACACGATCACAGGACTATTCACTTGTGTTCTCAATCTCTAGGTGAGGTGACAGTGAAAAGGAGAGAGATGAGCTCAAAGGTCCATTCAGTCCCAGGTGAGGACAGATGAAGGGCAGAAAATGGCTGACTTCAAGGATGAGCCATGAGCTTGCTGGATAGATTCCAAAAGGGGCTTTCCTCTGGGAATCATCTCTTCAAACCACCTGCAGAAATTTTCTTCCAGCACAGCCCCTACAGTAAATCATCTGTTCTCAAGAGACTTGTTTACTTTACAATAACATCCAGTCACATACCTGTATCCCATCTGTCTGACTGAGGTACAGCTGAATGTTGACATAATCAGGTCTGTTCTCTTGCCAAAACTGAGAGGACATAAAAGTAAATAGACATTAAACTGTGTTCTGTATTCACAGACTCTCTCCTAACCTAACATATGTGATTCTGCAATCTGGTCTTACCATCACCAATATCTACGAGCAAATGTGTATACATACACACATATACGTGCACCACAGACATGGCATTCTAACATTAATAACCTGTCCCTGGCAGATTTTATTAGTTATGATGAAGGAAATGGATGGGATTAGTTCTTCTATCTTCATAGACACAAAATCAAATATGCTAAATACTATAGCAATATTCCTTTAAATCTTCTCACTTATTTATTTTATTCACTGAGTCTCTAAATTTTACTCAAGATTTCACTCAGAAGAACATGATTTTCTTTACAAAAAAGTCAAAAGTGGTACACAAAATGCATGTTAAGCATCACAGAAACCCAAACAAATGAAAACAAATAAGGTAGGAATCCTACCTCCTTCCTATGCAGCACCGATTTCCCTGATATAAAAATGTATGAGACAGGGAGTGTATCTGCCAAAATAAAAGCATCTGGGAAAGCTCTCAAACACTTTGATATCTTGAAAAATAAATGGACCAAGAGAAATATCTGAAGAAAAGTGAATTCAACAAAGTAGGTAAAAGGGTTTTGACCCAGATGCTTTTTTCATAGAGAAGGCAAGATGAATCTGCTCATGACCCTGGCCTTGCTCTGGCTGAATCCTGACTTGTGAAATCTACATTAAAAAAAAAAAAATTATCCTTAGGGCCTCCTTTCACCACCCTAAAACAAAGAAATGCTAAAGAGAAGGAAAAAAAATCAAAATCAGAAGAGAAGGAAGGAACACAACAACTATAGTACATTCTGGAGAACAGAGATGAGAATCTGATGTGTAGAATCTGAGGAAAGGCCTAGAAGAGACCAGCACTTTTGCAGCAGCCAAACTATTTCCTGAGCATCAGTGAGCACAGTAGGTTTGCTGGAGATGGTACAGTTTTGCTGGACCTTATTGCAGCAAATGAATCAACTGATTCCAAGTACTGTTGCTATTATTCATTGGAAAGACTATTGCTGAAGATCCAATACTTTGGCCACCTGTGTGAAGAGGCAACTCAAAGGAAAAGACACTGATGCTGGGAAAGATTGAGGGCAAGAGGAGAAGAGGGCAAGAGAGGGTGAGATGGTTGGATGTCATCACTGACTCAACATGACTTTGAGCAAACTCCAGGAAATAGTGGAGGACAGAGGAGACGGGTGTGCTACCATCCATGGGGTTGTAAAGAGTTGGACATGATTTAGTAACTCAACAACAACAACTGTTTCTACAGAATATTAAAATAATGATTTTTAAGGGATATACTGGGACTCAAATTCAAAGTTTTAGGAATGCAAAAGAAGTTATTTTGCAAAGACAGAGTGACTAAGTGAGGTTATAGCACCCCTCTGGCACTCTTTACAGTAGTAAGGGCACCTGGCAGGTGACTAAGAGACGTGTTTCTATTGCCGTCACTGTCTGACCTTGAGATTTCTAGAGAGGTACTCAACTTACATAGGCCCCAGTTTCTTCATTAGGACAATGACCTCATCTCACAGGTTTCCTCCAGAACTAAAACTACACATTCTCTAATAGGTGGCAATGCTAAATTATAAAATACCAATAAAAACCTATTTTACTTTGAAAGTGATAAGTGATGATTCTCAGAACCCATAACCTTAAAATATAATAATTATAGTCCATGCCACAGATGCCTCAAGTTCTATCCAAACACTAAAGTCATTTTGAAGCCCTTTAGGAATTGAATCAGGGTGCACGAATCTTAACTGTGAGGGAATGGAGGAATTTCCAAGTGCCAGTAATGGGCAGCCCTTCACAAAACACATGACTTGCACTGATTTTTGTCTTAAATGTCTCCTGGGATGCTGCTCTTAGATCACGCCAATAACTGCTGCATCAATAATGTGTTCGGTGCCCACAGGCTCCAGAGAAGAATGCAGATTTAAATAACACATTTTAAATATCAATGTCTCCATTTTGGCTTATCCCTCATTGTAGACAAAAAATAGTATCTACTAAAACACACACACACACAGACATGCTGAATTTGGTAACTCATTTGCAAATGCAGAAAATAATAAAAGCTTTTTAACATCATCCTCAGGGTTGAAGGACCTGTGTTCATCCCTATCCTCTTGACGTGAAAAATCAAAACAGGTGTGCAGAGGTGTGTGTGGAAGATAATCAACACCACATTGTTTACACTAGTTTTTTTTGTTTGTTTGTTTTAATTTTTACTTTATTTTACAATACTGTATTGGTTTTGTCATACATTGACATGAATCCACCACGGGTGTATACGAGCTCCCAATCCTGAATACCCCTCCCACATCCCACCCCATATCCTCTCTCTGGATCATCCCCGTGCACCAGCCCCAAGCATCCGGTATCCTGTATTGAACATAGGCTGGTGCTTTGTTCTTACCTGATAGTATACATGTTTCAATGCCATTCTCCCAAATCATCCCACCCTCTCCCTCTCCCACAGAGTCAAAAGTCCGTTCTATACATCTGTGTCTCTTTTGCTATCTCGCATACAGGGTCAACACTAGTTTTAAGCATTTATATTATTTATTCCATGGATTCCTAAGAATTACACATATCCAGCAAAAAACTTGAGAAGAAATTTTAAGATTCAACTACTTTGAATATCCAGGCATTTATATATTTTTTATTTTCTTTATTCCTTTCTTGCTCTGCTACTTGCCCTATAAAGCATCTATTATTTAAATGTGCTCTTGGATCCAATTATAAGTTCTGTATCTTTTCAAGAAAGAAAATTTTAATTTAGAAAAACAGGCAAAGGTAGAAATGGGAACTGCAACAAGAAATACAATGGTTGAAAATAGCAAGAGAGGTTCAATCTCATTTGTTTCAAGGAAAAATACAGTGAGATCCCCTTGTTTAAAAAATGACTAGAAATGTAAAAGATTCTTGATGAAAGTAAAAGAGGAGAGTGAAAAAGTTAGCTTAAAGCTCAACATTCAGAAAACGAAGATCATGGCATCCGGTCCCATCACTCCATGGGAAATAGATGGAGAAACAGTGGAAACAGTGTCAGACTTTATTTTTTTGGGCTCCAAAATCACTGCAGATGGTGATTGCAGCCATGAAATTAGAAGACTTCCAATTAGAAGTACTCCTTGGAAGAAGAGTTATGACCAACCTAGATAGCATATTCAAAAGCAGAGACATTACTTTGCCGACTAAGGTCCGTCTAGTCAAGGCTATGGTTTTTCCAGTAGTCATGTATGGATGTGAGAGTTGGACTGTGAAGAAGGCTGAGCGCCAAAGAATTGATGCTTTTGAACTGTGGTGTTGGAGAAGACTCTTGAGAGTCCCTTGGACTGCAAGGAGATCCAACCAGTCCATCCTAAAGGAGATCAACCCTGGGATTTCTTTGGAAGGAGTGATGCTAAAGCTGAAACTCCAGTACTTTGACCACCTCATGCGAAGAGTTGACTCATTGGAAAGACTTTGATGCTGGGAGGGATTAGGGGCAGGAGGAGAAGGGGACAACAGAGGATGAGATGGCTGGATGGCATCACGGACTCGACGGACGTGAGTCTGAGTGAACTCCGGGAGTTGGTGATGGACAGGGAGGCCTGAGTGACTGAACTGAACTGAACGTTTGGAGTAGGAGTAAATTTCTTTTATATCCTTTGGTGGAAATGTAAATTGTGTTAGCATCTTTGGGGGACATTTTGTCAGTACCTATTACAAATGTAAATTCATTCCTGAAGTCCTCACAGCCTCCAACTCAGGAAGTCCAGTTTTAGACATTAATCTAGAGAAAACACCCACTTGAAAGTGGTGATGATGCTCTTGAAAGATTCTCCTCTCTTAACCTTAAGTACAGAACTACTACCTCTTGGTTTCCTACCGCCTCACTGGCCGCTCTGATTAATCTCCTTTCCTGACTTATTACTCATTTTCTGCTCCTCTGGAAGCTGCAGTATCCCGAGAATTGTATTTTCTCATATACTCTCAAGATGGCCTACAATCACATCGGTCTGCTCAAATCCTTTCAGTAGCTTCTCATCTCTCTGTTTTTTTTTTTTTTCTCCTGATTTAACAGGCCCTTGGTGAGTCCTAGGAATCTGCACTTTTTTTTTTATTGTGGTAAAATACACATAGCATAACATTGATCATTTTAGCTGTTTTTAAGCATACAGTTGATTAGCATTAAATATATTCATATGGTTGTTCAACCATCATCACCAATCCATTTTCAGAATTTTTCATCTTCCCAAACTGAAACTCTATATCCATTAAACAGTAACTCCCCATTTGCCCTCTGGGAAACCTCTGGCAGCCACCATTCTATTGTCTGTCTGTATGAATTAGACTACTCCAGGTCCCTTATATAAAAGGAATCACACAACATTTGCCCTTTTGTGTCTGGTTAGATAGAAATACACTTTAAAAAAGCAATTTGTGGAACAATACAAATAGTATGATAGAATTTTCAGAATGCTCATGGGTAACATCTGGTTACATGGATTGGATGGAGATGTTGCTTCATGTAGATTACAAAAATCTGGAGCAACGATGCATATATGTATTACCTGAATAACTTAAAAATAGATATATTAATAGAAAAGTAAAAGTTGCAGGTAAGATAGATGAACATGCCTGCTTTCATCTCTGGATGGAATACAGCTTAGAATTCGGGATTTTTGAAATTCCGGATACTGGGCCAAAAGTTGGCTGATGATCCACTTGGAATGTTGAAGTTAGAGATACGAACTATGAGAATAAAGGCTGAAAAGTGTAACAGTAATTGTCTGCAGATGTTTTCTTCCATCTGTCCTCAGTCACAATCCCATTTGCATTCACATTTGCATAATGTTTTCGATATGCATGTATTACCAACCATATGCATTCATTTCCATGTTAAAACATTCTATGTTAAAACATGTCCTAGATATACAAATTCACAGATATCAATATCTGAAAAGATGTACACCAAATTATTAAAAGATTCTCTGTTTTTTTAAGCTTAAGGGATATTTTTCCTCCTCACTACTCCTCTGAATATTATTCTATAGTGAGCACCTATTACTTTTATAATTTGAAATAAAATGGCTACTTTTAAAATTTAAAAGACTGCAAAAGTAAAAAGAAACCTAATTTTACCTTGTTATACAACACACAGAGTAAGTCTGCAAACCAGTGGAAGGACTGGATATCTCTGCATACCCAAATAAAATACAATCTTCTAAGCTTGTATGGTTTCCAGTCATCCCTTTAAAAATGAAATAACACAGGACTGATTATGATGGCAAAAGAATTAAGAATCCTTATATCCTTGAAATTTTGCTTCTCATTATTAAGTAATCTACAGAGAAAACAGTTATCTACATTCTAGTATCTGATACACCAACTTACTCTAACTCTCAAATTAATTTAAAATGCAATATACTGAGTCAGAGATATATATAATCCATGAATTAAAGTGTTCATGTTTGTGGATACTATATGCATATTATCCATTTCCACTTGAAGGCAATAAACTAAACTCTTGGATCAGCTCTGCATCTCAGGAAAAAAGTTTTCTTATTTTTCTGTTAATTCTATCACTCAGAGGGGCGCCAATGGTCATCTTGCCCTGGGTTCCAGGCAAAATGAGCCAAAACCATTCCGGAAAGCTGGTTGTTTATTCCCTTCTTAATAATCATTAAAGAAAGAGATTTCACAACCACCTACTATGTAATGCATTCCAGCAATTCACAATTCCAAGTCTGGATTCCTCCTTATAATTATGAAGTAAGCTTGAGGTTAACAAAATATTATTCCTTTGTTTAAACTTTAGGTGTCCAAATAACTTGCAATATGTTTTCAGAAACAACTAATTTCTGGCTTGGAATATAGTTATTTTTTTAAGAACCTCCCCAAAGTCCCAAATTTATATCAGGTTTTAAAATCAAAATATCATTCAAACACATCACTTCAAATTATTATTTCTTTTTTCGTACTTCATAAAACAGACTTTTAATGAAAATTGTGTTTTCTTGAAAAGTGAATGCAATAGATTTTGTTTGTGGTTTCATGAGAATCCCTGTCAATTAATTTTTGCTTGTAAACCAAAACTAAAATAACTGAATAAGTATATCCTGCTTAAGCAATCTTACTTCTGAAATTTCTATTCTTCAGTCTGTTATAAATCTGCTGAGTAACAGACCCAGGAATGATGTGCTCATTTGTCATCTCCTCAGAGAGGATTTCCTGATGATACCTCTACAATAACCCTGACCCTTTATTTCTATATCCCATTAATCTTTCTTCTCTTCACCACACTTCTGATATTTTCTGAAATGATGTTATTTGTGAATTTTTCACTGGTTTATATTTTGCTTGTCCTATTTGAAAGTAAACTTTTCAAGGGCAGAGACACTACTCAGTCATTGCTATATTACCAGTAACTATAAGATCAATCACACATAAATGTCAAAAATATTTGTTGACTAAATAAATTAGTAATGCCACTTACCCCTGATGAGAAAGCAGAGAAATAGGGGCCAGTGAAATAACTTTAATAGAGGAAAAGGACAGAGTAAGGCATAATTGCAATATTATTTTACAAGAGAACATGCTGAAAACCATAGACCACATATGGAGAAGCACTCATTTATTCCCCTTATCAATCAGTAAATAGAATGTTTAGTTTATATTTTGCTTGTCCTATTTGAAAGTAAACTTTTCAAGGGCAGAGACACTACTCAGTCATTGCTATATTACCAGTAACTGTAAGATCAATCACACATAAATGGTCAAAAATATTTGTTGACTAAATAAATATTTGTTGCCACTTACCCCTGATGAGAAAGCAGAGAAATAGGGGCCAGTGGAATTACTTTAATAGAGGAAAAGGACAGAGTAAGGCATAACTGTGATGTTATTTTACAAGAGAACATGCTGAAAACCATAGACCACGTATTGAGAAGCACTCATTTATTCCCCTTATCAATCAGTAAATAGAATGTTATGAACAAGTAGAAGAATTCTGTAAGGAATTACTTCTTACTAAAAGAGATATCTGAAATAGACAGCTCTCTATGTGGACTAATATAATGGATCAAAATGACATACAGCAGAGTGTTGAGGATTGACGCAAACGGAGTGACTCCAATGCCTCCAGCCACGCAGAGGCTAACCTCATAGTTCAGTGATTCTTCAAATGGACTTCCAAAGGGACCATCAATATATAGCCTGTGGAGAAGGCAGACAAGGGTGGGAAAAAATGAAAATGAGTTAAATTAAGTTTCTATAATATGTGGCAAGTATGCTAAATCTAGTGTTTAAGCTTTGTGATAGCCCAGGCCTCATTTCATTGTTTCCCATAGTGATTAGTTTAAAGTAAGAAAAAGTGTTGTTTATGAACTACCAATATAAAAACAAGTACACTGGTTTCAAAAATTCCTAATTTGTACCTCCTCCCCCATCTCTGGTAATCATAAATTTGTTTTTTATGTCTGTGAGTCTATTTCTGTTTTATAAATAAGTTCATTTGTATCATTTTTTTTAGATTCCACATATAAGCATTATTATATAATATTTGTCTTCCTCATTTCGCTTTAGCATGATAATCTCTAGGTCCATACACATGGCTGTAAATGGCATGATTTCATTCTTTTATGGCTGAGTAACATTCCATTGCATATGTATATATGTAATTATATAAAATATTACATGTGTTTAAACCACATCTTCTTTATCCATTTATCTGTTGATGGACATTTAGGTGTTATTATTGCTTAGTAACAAAATATTAACGTTATTCAGGGAAACAAAGTGCTCAGCTAAAATATTACATGTCTAAGACTGACTTGGATCAATTTTGGCTGCATGACTATGTTCAGTCTAATGTGATTTAAATGGAAATGCAATTAGAAAATCCGCAGTACTGTTTACAGTAGCCAAGACATGGAAGCAATCTAAATGTCTACTGACAGAGGAATGGATAAGGAAGATATAGTACATACATATAATGGAATATTACCCAGCTGTTAAAAATAATGAAATGCCATTTGCGGCAACATAGTATTCTTGCCTAGAGAATCCTGTGGACAGAGGAGCCTGGTGGACTGCTGTCCATAGGGTCGCATGGAGTCAGACCCAACTGAAGCAACTTAGCGTGCATGCAT
This sequence comes from Cephalophus harveyi, assembly GCA_006410635.1. Classification (NCBI taxonomy): domain Eukaryota; kingdom Metazoa; phylum Chordata; class Mammalia; order Artiodactyla; family Bovidae; genus Cephalophus; species Cephalophus harveyi. The sequence goes on from SJYT01024733.1 coordinate 67,227, forward strand.
GCATTGGAGAAGGAAATGGCAAACCCACTTCAGTATTCTTGCCTGGAGAATCCCAGGGATGAAGGAGCCTGGTGGGCTGCCACCTATGGGGTCTCACAGAGTCGGACATGACTGGAGCGACTTATTAGCAGCAGCAGATGGACCTAGAGATTGTCATACTGAGTGAAGTAAGTCAGACAGAGAAGGAGAAATATTGTATAACATCCCTATATGTGGAATCTAAAAAGAAATGATACAAATGAACCTATTTATAAAATAGACTTAAAGAATGAGCTTATGGTTGCCAGGGAGGAAGAACAGGGGGAAGGGATAGTTAGGGAGTTTGAAAACAACATGTACACACTGCTATAGTTAAAATGGATAACCAACAAGGACCTCCTGTGCAGCACAGTGAACTCTGCTCATGTTATGTGGCAGCCTGGATGGGAGGGGGGTTTGGGAGACAGCAGATACATCTACATGCATGGCTGAGTTTTTTGCTCTCCACCTGAAACTGTCACAAGATTGTTAATCAGCTATACTTCAATAAAAAATTAAAAAAATACCAATCACTCCATCCCTCCTTTTTTTTCCTATTGAAATGTCTAGGTGGCAATTTCATTTTCAATAAAATAACTGCTGTGTTCCTTGATGAAAGTATAACCTTGTAACTAAGACCTATAAACCAGTTAAGCAAAATTTCTATAAATGGATTTTAGTGTAACGATTTTTTTCCTATTGAAATGTCTAGGTGGCAATTTCATTTTCAATAAAATAACTGCTGTGTTCCTTGATGAAAGTATAACCTTGTAACTAAGACCTATAAACCAGTTAAGCAAAATTTCTATAAATGGATTTTAGTGTAACGATAAAAAGAGGTATCTGCAGATGCAAAACAAAGAAAAATTGGAAGGCTCCTTGAAGGAAGTTGTCTCGGTTGAAAGTTGCGTCTCTTTATCCCTGTCCCCTTCTTCCCTCCTTCTTGGTACCCGAATACGTGTTGACTTGATGGCCCAAACACTTATCTTTGATGACTGGAAAACTGCCATACCCTCTATGGACTGCTTAGTTCTACATACCTTTATGTTTTAAAAGCCACATATATAGAAAACACTGCTTCTTTCTTATTAAAAATAACTTTCTTAAAAAATAGTAATTGTCCAAAACAGCAAATTTGTGTAGTCAGTCTAATGATATAAATATCTTTATTGTTAATATTGTTAATCTCTCTCATTACTGTGGGGGGTTTCAGCCAAGAACCGAGAAAGGTAAAGAAAAATTATTTTTCATTCTCAACACTTCTTAAAAGGTATAACAAAGGACATTTTATTTGACTAACAAAGAACTGAGTAAGGAATCATGAAGTTACGTCTTTCCTACTTATCTGCTTTCCAGCCCCCGCACACACCCTCCCCACACCCTAAACAACTACTCTCTGATATTCTGAAATAACTTTGGGCAAGAAGACAAGAACGTGGGGAAATTCCTAATTTGTACCTCCTCCCCCATCTCTGGTAATCATAAATTTGTTTTTTATGTCTGTGAGTCTATTTCTGTTTTGTAAATAAGTTCATTTGTATCATTTTTTTTTAGATTCCACATATAAGCATTATTATATAATATTTGTCTTTCTCATTTCGCTTTAGCAAGGTAATCTCTAGGTCCATACACATTGCTGTATGGCATGATTTCATTCTTTTATGGCTGAGCAACATTCCATTGTATATGTATATATGTAATTATATAAAATATTATATATATATATATAAACCACATCTTCTTTATCCATTTATCTGTTGATGGATATTTAGGTGTTATTATTGCTTAGTCACCAAATATTAATGTTAACAAAGTGCTCAGCTAAAATATTACACATCCAAGACTGACTTGCATCAATTTGGGCTGCATGACTATGTTCAGCCTAATGTGATTTAAATGGAAATGCAACTATAAAATCCACAGCACTGTTTACAGTAGCCAAGACATGGAAGCAATCTAAATGTCTACTGACAGAGGAATGGATAAAGAAGATATAGTACATACATACAATGGAATATTACCCAGCTGTTAAAAATAATGAAATGCCATTTGCAGCAACATAGTATTCTTGCTTAGAGAATCCTGTGGACAGAGGAGCCTGGTGGGCTGCTGTCCATAGGGTCACATGGAGTTAGACCCCACTGAAGTGACTTAGCGTGCATGCATGCATTGGAGAAGGAAATGGCAAACCCACTTCAGTGTTCTTGCCTGGAGAATCCCAGGGATGAAGGAGCCTGGTGGGCTGCCGCCTATGGGGTCGCACAGAGCCAGACACGACTGGAGTGACTTATTAGCAGCAGCAGATGGACCTAGAGATTATCATACTGAGTGAAGTAAGTCAGACAGAGAAGGAGAAATATTGTATAACATCCCTATATGTGGAATCTAAAAAGAAATGGTATAAATGAACTTATTTATAAAGCAGACTTAAAGAATGAGCTTATGGTTGCCAGGGGGGAAGAATAGGGGGAAGGGATAGTTAGGGAGTTTGAAAACAACATGTACACACTGCTATAGTTAAAATGGATAACCAACAAGGACCTACTGTGCAGCACAGTGAACTCTGCTCATGTTATGTGGCAGCCTGGATGGGAGGGGGTTTTGGGAGACAGCGGATACATCTACATGCATGGCTGAGTTTTTTGCTCTCCACCTGAAACTATCACAAGATTGTTAATCAGCTATCAGCTCAGTTCAGTTCAGTCGCTCAGTCGTGTCCGACTCTTTGCGACCCCATGAATCGCAGCACGCCAGGCCTCCCTGTTCATCACCATCTCTCGGAGTTCATTCAGACTCATGTCCATCGAGTCCGTGATGCCATCCAGCCATCTCATCCTCTGTCGTCCCCTTCTCCTCCTGCCCCCAATCCCTCCCAGCATCAGAGTCTTTTCCAATGAGTCAACTCTTTGCATGAGGTGGCCAAAGTACTGGAGTTTCAGCTTTAGCATCATTCTTTCCAAAGAAATCCCAGGGCTGATCTCCTTCAGAATGGACTGGTTGGATCTCCTTGCAGTCCAAGGGACTCTCAAGAGTCTTCTCCAACACCACAGCTATACTCCAATAAAAAATTTAAATAATGCCAATCACTCCATCCCTCCTTTTTTTTCTATTGAAATGTCTAGGTGGCAATTTCATTTTCAATAAAATAACTGTTGTGTTCCTTGATGAAAGTATAACCTTGTAACTAAGACCTATAAACCAGTTAAGCAAAATTTCTATAAATGGATTTTAGTGTAACAATAAAAAGAGGTATCTGCAGATGCAAAACAAAGAAAAGTTGGAAGGCTCCTTGAAGGAAGTTGTCTCGGTTGAAAGTTGCGTCTCTTTATCCCTGTCCCCTTCTTCCTTCCTTCTTGGTACCCGAATACGTGTTGACTTGATGGGCCAAACACTTATCTTTGATGACTGTAAAACTGCCATACCCTCTATGGACTGCTTAGTTCTAGATACCTTTATGTTTTAAAAGCCACATATATAGAAAACATTGCTTCTTTCTTATTAAAAATAACTTTCTTAAAAAATAGTAATTGTCCAAAAAAGCAAATTTGTGTAGTCAGTCTAATGATATAAATATCTTTATTGTTAATATTGTTAATCTCTCTCATTACTGTGGAGGGTTTCAGCCAAGAACCTAGAAAGGTAAAGAAAAATTATTTTTCATTTTCAACACTTCTTAAAAGGTATAACAAAGGACATTTTATTTGACTAACAAAGAACTGAGTAAGGAGTCATGAAGTTACGTCTTTCCTACTTATCTGCTTTCCAGCCCCCACACACACCCTCCCCACACCCTAAACAACTACTCTCTGATATTCTGAAATAACTTTGGGCAAGAAGACAAGAACGTGGGGTTCTAGTCACTCACTAGCATTGGGATCACAGGCAAGTTACTTATCTTAACTCTGATTTTCTTCATCCAAAAAAAAGAAAACAAACCAGTACCAATTAGATGCGACACAGAAATAGCCTACTAAGAATTGTACAAGGCCACAAATATCAGACATGCTTTAATTTAATGGCATCAGCGAGTGCCTCCAGAGTACCATCAAGCCCTAGGAGAGTCCAGCATCAACACAAGAAATGAACTAAGTTCAGTGTGAGATGAGAGATGCACGTAGGAACTTGATCTGAAGGAGATTAAATAAATGGGGGAAATTAATGTGCTCTTATGTAATTCAACATATAATAATGGAAGGTTTACTCTGAGTAAGGCACAGTACTATCTGCTGCAGCAAAAAAAGAAATAAAAAAAAGGAGAAAAAAACAGAAAGAGATTAGGAACTGAGTAATCACAACTTCAATCTTTAAGAAGATTATAAGGAGGGAAGTGGTCAAGACAAAAACATACACAAGTATGAAATACAGCGCAATTTTAGAAGTGTGTTATATAGCCATATTGCATACATTCAATGCTTTGTACTTTTCACATATAATGCTATACCTGTAACATTTTGTAATGTGAGTAGAGTATTATTATCTCCATTCAATAAATGAGGCACTGGAGACCACAGGGGGCCATGACCAGTCTGAAGTTTCATGCCTCCTAGATGGAATATTGGGGTGGGGAAGGGGGATAGGGTGTGAGGAAGATGAAAAAGTAAAGAAAGATGGACCATATCTAGTTTGTAAAGAGAACCTGTAGGTTGTGCAACTCAGACCTAAATACAACTATCCGCTCGGAAATAAGAGGGGCTTCAGTGACAGTCATGGGTTATACGTGAGAATTTTCTGGAACTAACACTGCCTGTGTCCAAGGAGAAACGGAGGCGTACCACTGCCACCCAGCTGCTTTGTTTGAGCAGCTTGTGCTCCATCAGGCAGGGCATAAATGTGAAAAAACATACAGACACTCTCTCAATGAGTGTGTGAAGCAAAGGGTGTTGCCCAGCATCCAGTTCTCCAAGAACCAAGCCATTAGCCACTGCAGTTGCTGACGATGGTACACCCTGAAAGGAGCTCGGGGTCAAGAAAAGATAAGGTGCACTGTGTTCTGGGAAAAGAGGCAAAAAGAAAAAAAAAATCCTTCATATATAGGTAGAAATATTTCAGGAGAAATTTTTATGAACCTGGATTCTTGCATCTTCCTACACTAGAAAAAAGCACTAAAATAATTCATTGGTGTATCTGTTCCTCAGGCCTAACAGCAAGCTTCTACTGAGATGTGTGCTCGATTACACCAACCTCTTCATCAAAATCACATGTATGCTGGCCTCCACCCCTAGCTCTTTGAAATAGTTTCTCAAAGCTAACTTAAAGGCTGTTTGTTGGGCTACTTTCCTCACTAAGGTACTGAATTAACTCGATGCTCAGCTCTTATGTTGTATGATTTTTGTTTTTTTCCCCAGTTGACACCAGTCTTCGCAGGGATTTGAAAAGGAGTATTTTTCTCAGCAAAAGTGATCTGGGGTCGAATATTGGAATTGTTCAGGGGTGTTTAAGTTTTATAGCTACGAACTTACAAGTTAAAAAAAAAAAAAACTATTATTATGGAAATTCCAGCAATGGATGAGGATGGGGGTGGGGAGATTGAATAGTTTTGTTGTTATGATTCTGAAATGCGCTTTCCCCAGTTTCTCTATGAACATAAAATTATTGTTTAATTGCACATTTGAAATGTGCAAGTTTCTTAGTAACTAAAATTTCACATTAGAGAACGGGTTGAATATTGAAAATATATTCAATAAGGATATTTTATGTGATGTGCTAGCCTAAAACATAAAAGACCTTGTGACTATTAGCTGTGCCCAAAGAAAGAGAAGGCTGAGAGGACAGTATAATAAGGGTAAAAGTAAATATACATTTTTTCTTAATAGGCATTAGGTAGATAATAACACCAGAGAAGGCAATGGCACCCCACTCCAGTACTCTTGCCTGGAAAATCCCATGGACGGAGGAGCCTGGTAGGCTGCAGTCCATGGGGTCGCTGAGTCAGACATGACTGAGCAACTTCACTTTGACTTTTCACTTTCACGCATTGGAGAAGGAGGTGGCAACCCACTCCAGTGTTCTTGCCTGGAGAATCCCAGGGATGGCGGAGCCTGGTGGGCTGCCATCTGTGGGGTCGCACAGAGTCGGACACGACTGGGGCGACTTAGCAGCAGCAGCAGCAGCAGATAATAACACTGAACAACTTTATAGCACCTTGAAGATTATGAAACACATCTCTATCAAGCTTCAGTTTGATCTCAGAACAATCCTGAGTTTGGCAAAAATGGGCATTCCTCCATATATTCTCCTTTGGCTGTTGTCAAAGGAAATGTTATTTTTTAATGAAATTTCAGAGTATAACAAGCCTCTGGGACAGTGAGGTTTCTATAAGAGAATAGCTATCTTTGAAGTCACCCTGAGTATTTAACTTATATACAGAGTACATCAGGAGAAATGTTGAGCTGGAAGAAACACAAGCTGGAATCAAGATTGCCAGGAGAAATATCAATAACCTCAGATATGCAGATGACACCACCCTTATGGCAGAAAGTGAAGAGGAACTAAAAAGCCTCTTGATGAAAGTGAAAGAGGAGAGTGTAAAAGTTGGTTTAAAGCTCAGCATTCAGAAAACGAAGATCATGGCATCTGGTCCCATCACTTCATGGGAAATAGATGGGGAAACAGTGGAAACAGTGTCAGACTTTATTTTTTTGGGCTCCAAAATCACTGCAGATGGTGATTCAGCCATGAAATTAAAAGACGCTTACTCCTTGGAAGGAAAGTTATGACCAACCTATATAGCATATTCAAAAGCAGAGACATTAAGGTCTAGTCAAAGCTATGGTTTTTCCTGTGGTCATGTATGGATGTGAGAGTTGGACTGTGAAGAAAGCTGAGTGCCGAAGAATTGATGCTTTTGAACTGTGGTGTTGGAGAAGACTCTTGAGAGTCCCTTGGACTGCAAGGAGATCCAACCAGTCCATCCTAAAGGAGACCAGTCCTGGGTGTTCATTGGAAGGACTGATGCTGAAGCTGAAACTCCAATACTTTGGCCACCACATGTGAAGAGGTGACTCACTGGAAAAGACCCTGATGCTGGGAGGGATTGGGGGCAGGAGGAGAAGGGGACGACAGAGGATGAGATGGCTGGATGGCATCATTGACTCGATAGATATGAGTTTGGGTAAACTCCGGGAGCTGGTGATGGATAGGGAGGCCTGGCGTGCTCGATTCATGGGGTCGCAAAGAGTCGGACATGACTGAACAACTGAACTGAACTGATCTTTGAAGTAAATTATACATCCCAAGGCTTATTCTTCTAACCAAAATAAATGTATAGGCCTGATCTTTCTGCTTATGTAAAGATACTGCAGTGTAAAACCAACAGCCTTTTCCTTGACTTTTCTGACATCAGTTAAGCTATGTAACTGGCACAGTGCTGCCTGCCTTAGATGAATTATTTGTGATTATTAAAGAGGAGTTAAATGGTATTATTCTACTTCACTGAGTAGGAAGCTGAGGTTCTAGAAATTTAAATATTTCCTCAAGGGCATACACTTAATAAGCAGCTTACGTCTACCACCAGAATAAACTCCATTCTCTGTTTATGAAATCCAACAAACCAAGCTATTTTCCTAAAAGAGACTTTATTCTAATTCTTTCCACCAGAGAAATAATCAACTGAACCTTTTTCTATCGAATATTAGCTCTCTTGGAGAAGGAAATGGCAATCCACTCCAGTATTCTTGCCTGGAGAATCCCATGGACGGAGAAGCCTAGTAGGTTACAGTCCACGGGGTCGCAAAGAGTCGGACACGACTGAGCGACTTCACTTTCCTTTCACTTTATGCCTGAGAACATTTTTACCTTAAAGTCTACTATATTTGAAACATCATTTCTTTGGTTAGAATGTCTCTGCCGTATTCTTCACCTTCTTCAGCTTTTCAGCCTATCTTCATATTCTGAGTGGAGCTCTTGCAAACAACTTATCAGCCCCCTTTCATTTTCTCATTTCAGTCTGACAGTCTCTCCCTTTGAACTGTTGAATTTGGTTCAATGATGTTGAATTACCCGTCACACTACCCCCTTGAACTGTTTGTCTAACTTTTGGTTTGTTCTCTCCTTTCTTTTCTTGATTACTTTTATGTTAAGTGTTGGCCTCTGCTTTTCCTTTTCTGTTAGTAAATAATGACTTTTCCTAGAGTGAATTTATTTTTACTATGTTGCTTGGGATTTTTTGATAGCCCCAAATTTGAACTAATATTTCTTAAAATATTACATCTCCTTTCACTATCTCTTTTTTATCTTTTAAACTTCTAATGTCAAGTGAACTTCTCACTCCATCTCCCATATCTCAACCTTTCTTTCATATTCCCCATATCTTCGTCTCTGTGTGCTGCATTCTGGATAATTATTTCAGTTCTATTCGCCAATTCTCCATAGCTGTGACAAACTGCTCAAGTTTGTGATATTGTTATCTCTCACTTCTAGAAGTTCTATTGGCTCTTTTTCAAAAATGTCTTGAGAAATTTGATTGTCCTTTGTCTCAATCATTAGTTCATTTTATTTTTTTATGGAGGAGAAAGAAAGAGTGGCTTTATTGCTTTCCCAGGCAAAGGGGGAACACAGTAGTTTAGCACAGGAAGAACTGTGCCCCTCAATTATTCTTCGAATACTTTTATTCTTTAGACATATTAAACATTTGCCTCATACTTTTTAAATATACAACTTTACTGACAAGTACTCGTGGTGATTTGTTTCCATGTTTTCTAAAAATATGAGCTCTTTGGTGCCTCATGTATAGGAATCCTTTGAGGATTGAAATGTATCCCCCCAAAAGAGGATTTTCATTTTCCTCTTCCAGACCACAAGTGGATGCCATGAATCTGGAATCAGTTTAAACTAAATTTTTGTCTCTGTTTTCATTGGGCTATGCACGTATTATGGAGAAGGCAGTGGCACCCCACTCCAGTACTCTTGCCTGGAAAATCCCATGGATGGAGGAGCCTGGTAGGGTGCAGTCCATGGGGTCGCTGAGTCAGACACGACTGAGCGACTTCACTTTCACTTTCACTTTCATGTACTGGAGAAGGAAATGGCAACCCACTCCAGTGTTCTTGCCTGGAGAATCCCAGGGATGGCAGAGCCCAATGGGTTGCCGTCTGTGGGGTCGCACAGAGTCGGACACGACTGAAGCGACTTAGCAGCAGCAGCAGCAGCAGCATGCACGTATTATGAACTCACTGTTCTAACCCAAGTGAGATGGAGCTTGTGTTTATTAAGTATCAGGGGAGATTTGTTTTCCAGTTCCTCTCAGAATCAAGGACAAAGTAAGTCAACTGTCTTCACTACCTCCTTCTGCAGAGCCAACTATCTAATCTCTACTTATATTCACTGAAGATGTTTTACTTGAGGAGTCTGGGCTTTTGCAGGAATTTCTGACCTGCCCTCCAACCTGATTCAGAACCCACACATTAGCTCTTGTCCACCACATGCATGGCCTAACCTTTGAGGGATAAGCTATGAGTTACAGCATTCACTTCATTTATTCATCTAGATAGGATATTCTTTGTGGCTTATGATCATAAGCAATTATCTTTATCTCCTATCATGGTGATGGACAGGGAGGCCTGGCGTGCTGCGATTCATGGGGTCGCAAAAAGATTTTTTTTTTTTTTGCTCTTTGTTTTTTGTATTGGCTAATATAGCCTTGATCTGCTAATATGTGACTTGAAGTGCTTATTAATATGAGGAAATTAGTTTCAATAATATAAAATAAAAGCTACCAAACTCTTCAAACTGTCCACACACTAGGCAGTTACCTGGAAGCATGATTTATAAGCTGACAGTTCCTAGTGAATTTTCAAGTAAAGCACCTAACAAAATTTCACATCCCAGTCCAATGTATATTTAAACCCAGCTGCAAGCCATATTAAAATAAAATGACTTCTGAAAGCTTTTGGAAAGAAGATATTCAGTTAAAATCAACACTTTAAAATTGAATTTAGATCTTTAGACTTGAATACTACATCAGCCTTTCCAACAAAGAGTGCTATTTTAAAATTTACATTTAATATGAACTGTTATTTATTAAGATGATAGTGAATCTTTTTACTTTTCTGTCCACTTACATGTCTTTAGGCTCAAATATTTTGCAATTTCTTTTTCTCAAACAAATCATCCCATCCTTTTCTAGCTCTCCTCTTTTTTCCATATGGCAACTTTATCTTTCTGCTGAAAGCAAGGTGTACAGCCGGTCTTTATCTTAGTTGCTGGCTAATTTTAGTTTGAATAAACTTTTAAACCTCAAATTTATTTGTGCTGTATTTTGCTTTGCCACTTCTTTTCTATTAGTGTAGAAAGCTCAATCCAGTTAAGAAGTAGACCATGATTTCTATCATTATTATACATATTGTCTTCACAACAACAACAAAAAAGTAGAACAGAAAATATGGGACAAATAATCACTATAAAATAATGCTATAAAATGTAATTCAAAGTAAATTAACTAAAATCTCAAGTTCAGTAAACTACTATCAGTCTAGAATAAGACAATAAACTAGAGTAATGGATCTTTCAAGAGATTCACCTAAAACATAAGGGTACAAAAAGTTGAAAGTTAAAGAATAAAGACATAAGAGGGAAATGTATTCAAAAGCAAAATATTTGTAATTAACATTTAGTTCAAATGAAACAGACTTTAAGGAAAAAAAACCATTGCAGATATGATGTTAGTAATCACTGATAACTCAGTTGGGTGGAGAGGGCTTTCGCATTTTCCTTTGCTATCAAAGACAGGTGACCACGAGGAGAGAGGCTTCCTTAATCTCTTCTCTTCTTTTCTGTTCAGTAAGCAGAGCACATCTCTCTTCCCTGGGCACAGCTATGATAAAATTTGATCTTGAAAGGAATGAAAAGCCCTTCATTAGCCTTTGACTAATATATGGTATGTTTCCATTGAAAGTGTGGTCCTTGGGCCAAAAGTATCAATTCTACATGAGAACTTGGTAGAAAGAGACTCAGATCCAACTTCAGACTTACTGAATTAGAATCTGTGTTTTATTAGGGCTCCCGGGTGGTTTGTAAGCACATTAATGTCTGAGATGCATTGCTCTTGTGCTTCCCTGGTGGCTCAGATGATAAAGAATCTGCCCACAATGCAGAAGACACGGGTTTGATCCCTGGGTTGGGAAGGGAATGGATACCCACTCCAATATTCTTGCCTGGAGAATTCCATAGACAGAGGAGCCTGGCAGGCTACAGTATGTGGGGTCGCAAGAGTCAAACATGACCGAGTGACTAAGCACACACAGTGCATCTTTCCAGAGAACTCCATTAATATTGATAATAAAGTAGGATTTCCCATCTAGTTTTCTTTTGTATTCTGTGAATCTTCCTTGAGACTTTGTAGAAAGTGATGAATTAGTTCTTTCAAGATCTGGAGAGTAATGTCTGCTATCTGAATGTGACTCTTCCCCAAAATTGAATGGTTAATAGAGAATGCAAATAAAATCCAACATAATTCACATTAGCATTACCAGGAGCAGAGAATAACTGTTGCAGAAAAATGAGCACTAAATACCAACAGAAAAAAATGTGGGTGAAAAGGAAGATAGGCAAGTAATGTTATATATATCCCTGTAGACTCTGAAACAAAACCAAACCAAAACAATGAATATAGAACTATATTTAAAAATAAAATCCAAGAAAGAATTCAGAAATACCATAAATAAAATCTCAGCCTATAAAGTTAGACAGCATTTGAGAATTCATTGTAATATCATCATATTTTGTGAGTATATGAGTTTTAATGTTTGGGTCATCTTCCTCTGCCATCATTTTTCTCTTCTTTAGATGATTCTGGAATACAGAATCCCAAAATTTTGAATTTCAGTGGGGGACCCAATTTACCAGCTGCAACATTTTTCACACAGAAAAAAAATAATCACTGTCCCATAAGTTTCTATCTTTCTATCTTCTATGCTTACTGTTTGATTGTAGAAGCTTTCAATAAACAGGAGAAAAATTTTATTGGGTTGGCCAAAATGTTTGGGGTTTTCCATAAGTTGTTACAGAAAAACCTGAACAAAATTTTGGCTAACCCAATATAAGTAGGATAAATAGGTATAACAAACTACTGCACATGAAAATGCTCTGAAAACAATAAAACACCACAAAATAAAACATATATTTATAAATACAGCTAGCTTTATTGTCTAGGAATCAGCATGTTTCCTCCTTGGGATTTACTACTAACTCAAAAACCCAGGAAAACCAGAATGCTGTGTTAAAACAGTTTAGCTCAGCTGTTATCTCCAGTTGCTGGTGTACAATAGGCACCAAAAATCTTTGGTTGAAAGAAGTACTGAAAGAATAAAATATGCTCCACATATTCACTTGCCTTTAACTTTAGAGACTTAATACACTTGCGACCTCAGGGAGAATGCTCACTGCAGGGTAAAATTCTCCGTTCTCAAAACTTTCACAGCAATTTCTTTCAGTACAGAGATTTCAACAGCCAAAATTAGTCTTTTAAAATCTGCGTAGGAGGGAAAATGCAGCTTAAAAGACTTATTTAAAAAAACTTAAGGAAGTGAATAAAACTTGTTTAATATTTAGCAATATAGTAAATCAGAACGTAGGCTCTAAATCAAGTTTAAATCATAGCTACACCAGCTAGTAGCTGCAACCTTCAGCAAGTCACCTATCACATGGTAACTCAACTACACTCTTTGCAAACAGAAGGTGATATAAATAACACATACCTCACTGATTATTTTAAGGCTTAAATAGGGTAATTCAGGTAAGGTAACGACCATTGCTTGTCTGCCCTTTATCCATTTTCCTGTCCTCATTCCCAATTGGTAGTGGTGTTACCGTAATGCATCCACTTAAGACAAAAATGACTATATTAATAATTATCACCTTTTCTTACAAAGACATAAGGCTCACTTTAGGCTAATAAGATGTAAGATGTTTGAGGCTGGGGTCCTGAGAAGTTTCTTGGAAAGGAGGACACTGACTCAACTTGCATGTATCTTTCATGCTTGTCTCTCTCTGTCTGGAAAGAGAATATGATGGCGGAAGCTGAATGAAGCATCTTACAATCAAGAGAAGGAAAGGGGACAGGAGTTGCAGTCACCTGAAATGTAATATGCTGACTCTGAATCAATATAAGCCACCACGTATATCTTTTATTCTCAATTTTTTTGTTTCTTTTCTGGCCTCACCGCTCAGCTTCTGGGATTTTAGTTCCCCAACCAGGGACTGAAACTGGGCCCTCAGCAGGGAGAATGTGGAGTCCTAACCATTGGACCACGAGGGATTTCCCTAAGCCACCAGTTATCTTGGTACACGTTGTCACACGAGAAAAATAAGCCCCCATCATTTTAGCTATATTTTTGTTTTATGTAGTTGAATGTAAATATACTTGATAAAAGTTTTAACATGGTGCCTGGACATAGTAAGCATGTGATAAATATTAGATATTATCATTAATAACAAAAATCTATAATTTATATCCATTTAATGCTGATGCAAATGTACATTTTGGAAAACAATTTTCCTTTTTATCTTCATCTGATTAGCTTTTACTTTAAAAGTTATTCTAATTTAGAAAAAGTCAATAACTATCTGAGACCCTTACCTCTTGAAACTAAAATAAGGTATCATAATAATAGATACTCCTCATTGAACATTTATTTTCCAGGCCAGAATACCATAGTGGGTAGACTTTCCCTTCTCCAGGGGATCTTGCCAACCCAGGGATCGAATCCGGGTTTCCCACATTGCAGGCAGTTTCTTTCCAGCTTAGCCACAAGGGAAGCCCAAGAATACTGGAGTGGGTAGCCTATCCCTTCTCTAGCAGATCTTCCTGACCCAGGAATTGAACCAGGGTCTCCTGTATTTCAGGCAGATTCTTTACCAACTGAGCTATGAGGGAAGCCCTTACTTTAATTCAGGGACTATCTAAATGTTCCATATATACCTTCACTCCTAATCCACATCACAACTTTCACAGGAAGGTACAATCTCCCTTTCACTAGAGAGGGAACCAAAACTCAAAAATCTTGAGCAATTTCCTCAAGGCCACACATCTATTAAAAAGAAAGATTGTCACTCAGTCTCACTCCTGAGCATATATCTGGAAAAAGACATAATCTGAAAGGATACATGCCCCCCAGTGTTCATTCATTCTTCACAATAGCCAAGACATGGAAGCAACCTAAATGTCCATCAACAGAGGAGTGGATAAAGAATATGTGGTACATGTATAAAATGGAATACTACTCAGCCATTAAAAAGAAACTAAATAATGCCATTTGCAGCAACATGAATGGACCTAGAGATTGTCATACTGTGTGAGATAAGTCAGACAGAGAAAGAGAAATATCATATGACATCCCTTATATGTGGAATCTAAGAAAGAAAAGATTCAAATGAACTTATTTACAAAACAGAAACAGAATCAAGACTTAGAGAAAGAACATATGGTTGCTGAGGCTAAGGGATTTTAGAGAGCTTGGGATGGACATGTACACACTGCTATATTTAAAATAAGTAACCAACAAGGACATACTGTGTAGCACTGAGAACTCTACTCAATGTTATGTGGCAGCCTGGATGTGAGGGGAGTTTGTAGATGTACAGCTGAGTCCCTTTGTTGGCCACCCAAAACTCTCACAGCACTATTAATCTGCTATACTCTAGTATAGAATAATAAGTTTTACTTAGATGACATGATCCTCTACATAGAAAATCCTAAAGACTCCACCAGAAAATTACTAGAGCTAATCAACGAATATAGTAAAGTTGCAGGATATAAAATCAACACACAGAAATCCCTTGCATTCCTATATACTAATAATGAGAAAGTAGAAAAAGAAATTAAGGAAACAATTCCATTCACCATTGCAACGAAAAGAATAAAATACTTAGGAATATATCTACCTAAAGAAACTAAAGATCTATATATGGAAAACTATAAAACACTGATGAAAGAAATCAAAGAGGACACTAATAGATGGAGAAATATACCGTGTTCATGGATCGGAAGAATCAATATAGTGAAAATGAGTATACTACCCAAAGCAATCTACAGATTCAATGCAATCCCTATCAAGCTACCAGCAGTATTTTTCACAGAACTAGAACAAATAATTTCAAGATTTGTATGGAAATACAAAAAACCTCGAATAGCCAAAGCAATCTTGAGAAAGAAGAATGGAACTGGAGGAATCAACCTGCCTGACTTCAGGCTCTACTACAAAGCCACAGTCATCAAGACAGTATGGTACTGGCACAAAGACAGAAATATAGATCAATGGAACAAAATAGAAAGCCCAGAGATAAATCCACACACCTACGGACACCTTATCTTTGACAAAGGAGGCAAGAATATACAATGGAGTAAAGACAATCTCTTTAACAAGTGGTGCTGGGAAAACTGGTCAACCACTTGTAGAAGAATGAAACTAGATCACTTTCTAACACCACACACAAAAATAAACTCAAAATGGATTAAAGATCTAAACGTAAGACCAGAAACTATAAAACTCCTAGAGGAGAACATAGGCAAAACACTTTCCGACATAAATCACAGCAGGATCCTCTATGATCCACCTCCCAGAATACTGGAAATAAAAGCAAAAATAAACAAATGGGATCTAATTAAAATTAAAAGCTTCTGCACAACAAAGGAAACTATAAGCAAGGTGAAAAGACAGCCTTCTGAATGGGAGAAAACAATAGCAAATGAAGCAACTGACAAACAACTAATCTCAAAAATATACAAGCAACTCATGCAGCTCAATTCCAGAAAAATAAACGACCCAATCAAAAAATGGGCCAAAGAACTAAACAGACATTTCTCCAAAGAAGACATACGGATGGCTAACAAACACATGAAAAGATGCTCAACATCACTCATTATCAGAGAAATGCAAATCAAGACCACAATGAGGTACCATTTCACACCAGTCAGAATGGCTGCGATCCAAAAGTCTACAAGCAATAAATGCTGGAGAGGGTGTGGAGAAAAGGGAACCCTCTTACACTGTTGGTGGGAATGCAAACTAGTACAGCCACTATGGAGAACAGTGTGGAGATTCCTTAAAAAACTGCAAATAGAACTGCCTTATGACCCAGCAATCCCACTGCTGGGCATACACACCGAGGAAACCAGAATTGAAAGAGACACATGTACCCCAATGTTCATTGCAGCACTGTTTATAATAGCCAGGACATGGAAACAACCTAGATGTCCATCAGCAGATGAATGGATAAGAAAGCTGTGGTACATATACACAATGGAGTATTACTCAGCCATCAAAAAGAATTCATTTGAATCAGTTCTAATGAGATGGATGAAACTGGAACCTATTATACAGAGTGAAGTAAGCCAGAAAGAAAAACACCAATACAGTATACTGACACATATATATGGAATTTAAAAAGATGGCAATGATGACCCTGTATGCGAGACAGCAAAAGAGACACAGATATATAGAACGGACTTTTGGACTCTGTGGGAGAGGGAGAGGGTGGGATGATTTGGGAGAATGGCATTGAAACATGTATACTATCATGTAAGAATGAAGCACCAGCCTATGTTCGATATAGGATACAGGATGCTCGGGGCTGGTACACGGGGATGATCCAGAGAGAGGAAATGGGGTGGGATGTGGGAGAGGGATTCAGGATTGGGATCTCATATACACCCATGGTGGATTCATGTCAAT
Source organism: Cephalophus harveyi (assembly GCA_006410635.1). NCBI lineage: Eukaryota > Metazoa > Chordata > Mammalia > Artiodactyla > Bovidae > Cephalophus > Cephalophus harveyi. Next base: position 83,912 of record SJYT01024733.1, read on the forward strand.
GTATGGCAAAACCAATACGGTATTGTAAAGAAAAATAAAAATTAAAAAAAAAAAAATAAGTTTTAATTAGAAATTCAAAAATTATCTATCAATATTTTTCTTAATAACATTTTTAAACAAAAAAAAAAGAAAGAAAGAGTATTATTAAATTTCTGGTAAGACTGACTCCAAAGCTCATCTTCTTAATGACTGCATATTAATGATTACAATCAATTTTAAATTATTTTGATTAGGGTTAAGACATAAAGTGTTAGTCGCTTGGTCGTGTTTGATTCTTTGAGAGCCACTAGACTGTGGCCCACCAGGCTCCTCAGTTCATGGAATTCTCCAGGCAAGTATACTGGATTGGGTTACCATTCCCTTCTCCAGGGAATCTTCCCGACCCAAGGAACATAAAGGCAAAATAAAATAAATTAGAAATTCAAAAATTATCTATCAATATTTTTCTTAATAACATTTTTAAACAAAAAAAAAAAGGAAGAAAGAGTATTATTAAATTTCTGGTAAGACTGACTCCAAAGCTCATCTTCTTAATGATTGCATATTAATGATTACAATCAATTTTAAATTATTTTGATTAGGGATAAGACATAAAGTGTTAGTCGCTTGGTCGTGTTTGATTCTTTGAGAGCCACTAGACTGTGGCCCACCAGGCTCCTCAGTCCATGGAATTCTCCAGGCAAGTATACTGGATTGGGTTACCATTCCCTTCTCCAGGGAATCTTCCCGACCCAAGGAACATAAAGGCAAAATAAAATATGAAAAGGGCACATTGTGTCAAGGAACTCCTGGAAAATCCTGCTTTGCAGGATGGATGAGTTTAGAGCCATCCCTCATATAACCATTTTTTTTCTGGGGAAATGATGAATGTGATTAACTATTTCCCTGAAGAGGATAGGTGTCGTTTTTGAGGAAGTAATTCATTCCCAGGAAGTAATCATATCAATACAAGAAGTGGAAGGGAGGGAGTTAAAAATTTTGAGAAAGTCCTTGAAATCTTTCTATCTTTCTCTAATGGTCCTCAAATGTTAGTCTGCATCAGAAATTTTTGAAGGGCTTGCTAAAATAGAGTGCTGGACTCCATGCCCAGATTTCCTGGGTCAATAGGTCTGGGAAGAAATCTGAGAACCTGTATTTCTAACAATAGCCCAGGTTACATTGATGGTGCTAGTAAAGCAGGTAAGAAGGATACAGAGTGAGCTGGTGCAGGTGGGAATTTTAAATATGGTGACCTGGGCAGACCCTTAACATTTAAGTGAAGGCTTGTAGGAGGTGGTGGGTGGTGACCCATGTTGTTTAGATATTAGGAACAGCTTAAGGAAGGAAATTTCACCAGTAGAGGGCTAAGAAATCTCTGTAATTAATGAGTGATGAATACTAATGCAATCTCATGCATAAATAAAAGCAACATTTTTTGAAAAGCTGCTTTGATTGATATCTGTTTCTTGGAGTTCTGAATTATACAAGCAAGGTTTTCCAAACAGAAAAATTAATTAATTTAACGGCTCCAAGGAGAAAAACATTTGGCAAGGAATTCCCATAAAACAAGCATATTATCAAAATTATATGACCATAAACATTAAGAATTGATTAATTTTTTAACTGCTTTTAAACTATTCATTTACACTGTAGGTTCCTAAGGACAAAAGGAGAAGTGGGCAGCAGAAGATGAGATGGTTAGATAGCATCATTGACTCAACGGACATGAATTTGCGCAAACTCCAGTTTGGGACAGGGAATGCTGGCATGCTGCAGTCCGTGGAGTCACAAAGAGTTGGACACAATCCAGAGACTGAACAACAACAAATAGGTCATAAACTGGTCCTAAAATCATGATTTAACTCTGATAACTCTGCCAATACTGTTGAGGAGCTACATATACATCACCTTATGCAAAAAGGTCTTCCCTGTTGGCTCAGATGGTAAAGAATCTGCCCACACTACAGGAGACCCAGGTTCAGTTCCTGGGTTGGGAAGATCCTTTGGAGAAGGAAATGGCAATCCACTCCAGTATTCTTGCCTGGAGAATCCCATGGACAAAGGAGCCTGGTGGGCTACAATCCTTGGTGTAGCAATGAATGGGACACGACTGAGCAGCTGATATTTTCACTGTATGCAAAAGGGAGGGAGGCTGTTTCTATCCAAGGGTATTCAGATAGGATTCTAAGATTTTTAACAAAGGAAGAACTTCAGGCCACTTTCTCTCTCAACTGATAGACAATTTCTGCGTAAAACACAAACAGGGCTTCCCAGGCGGCGCAGTGGTAAAGAATCCGCCTGCGAATGCAGGAGATGCAGCAGACAAGGGTTTGCTCCCTGTTCCGGGAAGATTCCATACGCTGTGAAGCTGAGCCAGAGCACCGCAGCTCCGGAGCAACCGGGCCCTGAGCCAGAGCACCGCAGCTCCGGAGCAACCAGGCCCTGAGCCAGAGGACCGCAGCTACGGAGCCCGGGCCCCAGGGCCCCTGCTTGGCAACGAGACAGCGTCACCAGGAGGAGCCAGCGCACCGCAGCTAGAGCACAATCGCCACTCCTACAACTGGAGAAAGCCAGAGCAGCAACGAAGGTCCAGCACAACTACAAACAAACAAACGCACAAATTATTAAAAACAAACAAAAACCTGAAAACAACTGAAGCCTGAGGAGACGCCTTATAGCTGAGAACGCAGAATGAGGCCGAATAAAGAAAGCAAAGAACTCTCACAGGCACGAGAAGGAGACTCCAGGGTGCTTCATCTCCCAGAAACTGTTTACTTCCTCAGCCTATTCCAAGATTTCAGCTGCCTGACCTCCCAGCGACAGCTCATCTTGGCTCTGTCCTTGAACCAGTTCTGACTGTAGTCTAGAATGAGTTCCTCTAACTCAACACTGAGGCATCCTAATCCCCTGTCCATTCGTTTTGCATGAATAGAGTTCCTTGACTTATCAAATGTCTGAATGGAATCTTTACAATTGCAGCAGTGCCTCGCTTCTTATAGAATTTTTTTTTTTTTTTTTTTTTTTGAGGTCCACATGTTTTTGCAGTCTTGATGGCAGCATTTTTACTTGTGAATCCTTGCCTAGGGGCTGGGATCTACTATCTAGGGATAGCTTATGTCCAACAATGTGCTTACCTATATTTGAAAATATTCAAGAATTAAGAATCCTTATTGCTGCATTCTAGAAATATCAATAACTTTAGATATGCAGATGACCACCACCCTTATGGCAGAGAGTGAAGAGGAACTAAAAAGCCTCTAGATGAAAGGGAAAGAGGAGAGCGAAAAAGTTGGCTTAAAGCTCAACATTCAGAAAACGAAGATCATGGCATCTGGTCCCATCACTTCATGGGAAATAGTTGGGGAAACAGTGGAAACAGTGTCAGACTTTATTTTTTGGGGCTCCAAAATCACTGCAGATGGTAACTGCAGCCATGAAATTAAAAGACGCTTGGAAGGAAAGTTATGACCAACCTAGACAGCATATCCGAAAGCAGAGACATTACTTTCCCAACAAAGGTCCGTCTAGTCAAGGCTATGGTTTTTCCCGTGGTCATGTATGGATGTGAGAGTTGGACTGTGAAGAAGGCTGAGCACTGGAGAATTGATGCTTTTGAACTGTGGTGTTGGAGAAGATTCTTGAGAGTCCCTTGGACTGCAAGGAGATCCAACCAGTCCATTCTAAAGGAGATCAGTCCTGAGTGTTCATTGGAAGGACTCATGCTAAAGCTGAAACTCCAATACTTTGGCCACCTCATGCAAAGAGTTGACTCGTTGGAAAAGACTCTGATGCTGGGAGGGATTGGGGGCAGGAGGAGAAGGGGACGACAGAGGATGAGATGGCTGGATGGCATCGCCGACTCGATGGACATGAGTTTGAGTGAACTCTGGGAGTTGGTGATGGACAGGGAGGCCTGGAGTGCAGCGATTCATTGGGTTGCAGAGTCGGACATGACTGAGCGACTGAACTGAACTGAACTGAACATTCTAGCTAGAATATCACTTTTTTGTTTTATTTTTACATCTCTTGCCAGTAAGGTGTTGCAATATCATTTCTATATAAAAGAAAAAAAACTAAGTTTAAGGATGAAAAAATGAAAGGCAATAATCCTTTAATATTATAAAGAATATTATGAATAGATGTGATGTGGTCTTCCTTTTTAATCACTCTATACACAGTTCTCATCATCCAGAACCAAAATTGTGGGCAAAGCACGTCAGTTCTGGCAGGACCTAGACTGGAATGAAGACAGTAAAGCAGACCATGGGGTAGAACCTCTTCCCTCTGCCCTGAGGTGAGGCATAGATTTGGGAAAAGGTAGAAGAGAGCTGGGAATGAGGATAGTGATGGGAATTCACATTTGCAAAAGGTTAGGTATTTTATGTCATTTTATTGAACAAAGTTTTACAAATTAGAATTACACTAGGTGCTGTGCACTCTTCAAAGCAATATTAGAAGGAAGTACTTAAGTATCTGTATCACTATCTCCATAGAAATCTATCTATATATTAATAAGCATCTACACATCTAACCCTGGTTCCTGACACAGAGCTCCTAAAACTCTTGTACTTCTGGGTACCAGGAGCATCTTCTATCCTAGAACCTTGTCTTTAATTCCTGACACAGGGCTCCAAAGACCTTTGTAATTTCCTCAATGATAGGTGCATCTGACACTGAGTTCTTATGTCCTGGCTCTATTTCCTGCTTCTAGGAACAATCTCTGGGACAATCTCTAGACAACAATGTCCAGTTGTCTCTAAGACAACTCTTGGTAGGCTCCAGAATGTGGCTGGTCACCAGAAACGCCAGGCCAGGATTAAAAACTTAAAACTTTCAGCTCCACCCCGCTATTCTCTGAGAGGGGAGAGGAGCTGGGAGTGAAGTTACTAGCTGATCGTGCCTCTGTGACAACACCTCCACAAAGAGGGCTTTAGAGAGTACCCAGCTTGGTGAACACATCTCCATGCCAAGGAGGCATGCATCCCAACTCTATGGGAGCAGAATTTCTATACTCAGGACACTCACAGACCTCACTCACTCGCTGCATATCTCCGTCTGGCTTTTTTACCTGCTTTTTCATATCCTTTATTGCACAATAAATCCATACATCTTTCCCTGAGTTCTGTGAGCAAAGGACCCCCAAGGAGGGGGTCATGGGAATCCTGATTTACAGCTAATTTGGGCAGAAGATGTGAATAACCTGGGGACTTATTACTTGTGACTGGCATTTGAAATGGGGATGAGCAATCTTACTGGACTGAGCCCTTAATCTACGGGGTCTGCAACCAACTCGGGTTAGTGTCAGAAATGAATTGAATTGCCAGGCACCAGGCTGATATGGAAGAACTGGTTGGTATGGGAAAAAGTCCCACACATCTGGTGTCAGAAGTATTGTGTGTGAGAGTAAAGGAGAAGCAGAGTTTTTCCTACAGTGACAGTATTGTATGAGAAAGAGAGGGGGAAAGTCATGCTCAGAGAGACCTGCCACTTGTCATTAGTCAAAGGGACAGTAAGACAGGATGTGGTGCAAGAGAAAAAGCTTGAATTCCTTCCCTGAAGTCCTTCTTCCCTCACCTCCCTCACCCTTTCCATCTCTTCCCACCTCTTCTTTGTATCCCAGTCTGCTGACCGTGCCTGCTAATTTCTCAGACATCTATCGGCGTTTCTCCATTACTACATGACAGCACTGGTCCTTTATCACCTCCCTACTGAATTTGAAATATCATCTCTCAATGAACCACCCACTTTCATGGTTCCATATGCTGTTATGCTCTTTGTTCAAGCCAAAAAGCCTCTTCATCTGGTTCCATAGCACTTGTCGAGATTCCACTCAAAGGGAAAATTAAACTTTACATGAATTATCTAGACAGGGAAGTATTTTATCTTCTCTTCTCTCATTGAATTTGGTGTACTTCTCTATCATTTATAGGACTTATCATATTGCTATCATTAATTTCTCCATTAAACTCTGATTCTGCTTTTCTCCCACTGGACTCCAGGTTCCTCAAAACTATTTACTACGTCCTAATCACTCTTGTGTTTTCAGTAATTCTGAGTGCTTCTGATGCATGTAATTTTTCAGTAAATATTTGAAGAATGGAGACATGAACTGCTGAATAAATGAGAGGCAGTATAACACAGTTAGTTATAATTTGGGGGGCAGACAGACCTGGGTTTGAGATCCGGCTTTGCTGTGTGACTTTGGGTAAATCACTTAACCCCTATAAATTTTAGTCCCTTAAGCTGTAAGATCTGTATAATTGGGGAAATGATCCTATTTACCTCATAGGGAGGTAGTAAAGATTAAATGAAATAATGCATATAAAGCTCATAACACAATCCTGGCAAGTAGAAGGCATTAAATGTTGTTATTTTTATTATGAATGAGCATAACTGAGTTCAGGTGACAAAAATATTACAGATGTGCAGACTGAACAAAAATTACTAAAGAGGGAGAGAGGGTCTCTGGAAGAAAGGAACTCAAAACCTTCTTTGGGAAGGAAAAGAAAGGCAACTTGGAGAATAGATGACAGCCAGAAAGGTCATCTGAAGCTCTGCAATTTAGCTATATTACTCAGTATCACCATTTAAACCATTTATAAGCAGCCCATTGGAAATGACACTGGGTTAGGAGATTGCTTTCATTGTCCAAATAATCAAAATTGTCCTTTGGCGGCAAACCATGCCAAAAAGAAAGAGCTTTGAATTTTGTCGTAAATAATATTCCCCTCTCTAAGCACTTATGACATTAAGCAATCCAGAGAATTTGTTATTTATGAGAACCAAATAGAGATATGCAATATTTAATTCCTATTTTTCACCATATTTTTATATATATTATGATTAAACTTTCAGAGCCATTGAAATATATTTTGCTAGCCTAATTGTCAAAATGGCTGCAGGTCATTTATGAACAAAATTCTGCCTAATGTCCTCAACCATTCTACATGCCCAGCTGCATTTGCAAGGATAAGAATATTTATAGCTACCCTCTATTCTAAATACATTATAAACCTAGATCCTTAAAGTTAATAACAGTGATGCCGGCTAAGAAATGAACAACCAAACTTAAGATCATTATCTTCGTTTCTTTCCTCTAAGCTATGAATCAACATTTATTTTGTATTAAGTATGCATTCGTTTCCTTCTTGTCACTCATCTATGTCTGACACATCTATCCTGCTCTGAGAATTTTCATGGTGCAATGTCTTCCCTGACATTCTGAAGAGAATAGATGTGTCTAGCTTTGGCAATGGGTCAAATTCGAGTACATGAATGTAAGAATGTGATTAATTAGCACTGTTATATTTTAGAACAATGATCTCCAGCATCATCCTAGGTAATGTGTGTTTTTTTTTTTTAAGTGACTTTCCTTTAGAAAACACATGTACACACACATTTCAAGAATTAGTTAGTTCTCTCCATGATTTTTCTCTCCTAAATAAAGGACACCCTTTTCCATGTTTTATTATTCATTAGGTGTCTCTTGATAAGATGTTTAAAATACAGGGACACTATACTCATGCAAAGAGCTGACTCATTAGAAAAGACTGATGCTGGGAGGGATGGGGGCAGGAGGAAAAGAGGACAACAGAGGATGAGATAGATGGCTGGATGGCATCACCGACTCGATGAACGTGAGTTTGAGTGAACTCCGGGAGATGGTGATAGAGAGGAAGGCCTGGTGCGCTGTGATTCATGGGGTTGCAAAGAGTCGGACATGACTGAGTGACTGAACTGAACTGATACACACTAGAGACCCATCCCCCAATCCAAACTACATAGTCCCTTTATCAGTCTATATTAACCAATGCAAAGTGAGTCTCACTCAAAGGAATCAGCTACATTATCCTCTGTAAATATCTCTCTGTGACACCACATAATATAAGGCAAGCAGCTCACTTCTTAACCCATATTTTAGCTCTTAAAAAATACCTCTCACTAATAGAGTCTATGTTCAATGAGTCAGTAAAATAATCAAAAAAAATCATACTATAGATAGGTATACTTCACTGTGAATAAAAGCAAAAAATACTAATGATTTGATTAAACTTTCAGCATTTGAGAAATTTTTCTTTGACACAAAACTACAAACTCCTTGATTCTAGTTATCTTCAATAATGAATAATGAGAGTATATTTGAGAGTGAGCATAAATGAGAGAACAAATGACAGTATTAAAAAACATGAATAATGCAAAATTAGTTTAAATTAGAAATATCAGTAACCTCAGATATGCAGATGACACCACCCTTATGGCAGAAAGTGAAGAGGAGCTAAAAAGCCTCTTGATGAAAGTGAAAGAGGAGAGTGAAAAAGTTGGCTTAAAGCTCAACATTCAGAAAACAAAGATCATGGCATCTGGTCCCATCACTTCATGGCATATAGATGGGGAAACAGTGGAAACAGTGTCAAACTTTATTTTTGGGGGCTCCAAAATCACTACAGATGGTGACTGCAGCCATGAAATTAAACGATGCTTACTCCTTGGAAGGAAAGTTATGACCAAAAAGCAGAGCCATTACTTTGCCAACAAAGGTCTGTCTAGTCAAGGCTATGGTTTTTCCAGTAGCCATGTATGGATGTGAGAGTTGGACTGTGAAGAAAGCTGAGCACCGGAGGGAGAATTGATGCTTTTGAACTGTGGTGCTGGAGAAAGCTCTTGAGAGTTCCATGGACTGTAAGAGATCCAACCAGTCCTTTCTAAAGGAGATCAGTCCTGGGTGTTCTTTGGAAGGAATGATGCTAAAGCTGAAACTCCAGTACTTTGGCCACCTCATGCGAAGAGTTGGCTCATTGGAAAAGACTCTGATGCTGGGAGGGATTGGGGGCAGGAGGAGAAGGGGACGACAGAGAATGAGATGGCTGGATGGCATGTGGATGTGAGTTTGAGTGAACTCCGGGAATTGGTGATGGACAGGGAGGCCTGGAGTGCTGCGATTCATGGGGTCACAAAGAGTCGAACACGACTGACCGACTGAACTGAACTGAGAAATACACAGATTCCCTGCCCACTTGTATTTACTAATTGGCTCTTACTACAACTGTCTCATCTTCTACCCCAACATTCTGCTTATTTTTTAAAAAGTCTTTATTAAATTTCTTTCAATTTTGCTTCTGCTTTACATTTTGGTTTATTGGCCACAAGGCATGTAGGATCTTAGTTCCCCAACCAGGGATAAACCTGCACCCCCTGCCCTGGAAGGTGAATTCTTAACCACTGGACCACCAGGGAAGTTCACACCCCAACCTTCTTTACATGGGTATTGTTCACATGTCCAGAGTTTTTGTTCCTATGCCCTTGTCTGGACCAACTCTACACTCCCTAGGACAGCACAAACTGAATTATATTGTTCCTTCTGTGTCCTCCAGCACCTGCTAGTATTCAGCCAAAAGAGACATTAAATCTAATCAGCTATGGGAAGACGAAACTGCTTAATATTTTGCAACTTAAAATGAATATTATTAATATCTGAATATTTAATACAGAATTTTTTAAAATTATTATTCAGGTGCAGAAACCTTTAATTAGCATGTTTTCATTGATAGTTCAGAAAACAGAAGCTCACAAAGACATTAAGTGTACAGCTAAGCAGTATCTCAACTGGAATTCCATTACCTCAACTAGCTTTGTTTGTAGAGATGCTTCCTAAAGCCCACTTGACTTCGCATTCCAGGATGTCTGGCTCTAGGTGAATAATCACACCATCATGATTATCTGGGTCATGAAGATTTTTTTTGTATAGTTTTTCTGTGTATTCTTGCCACCTCTTCTTAATATCTCCTGCTTTTATTAGGTCCATACAGTTTCTGTCCTTTATTGTGCCCATCTTTGTATGAAGTGTTCCCTTGGGATCTCTAATTTTCTTGAAGAGATCTCTAGACTTTCCCATTCTATTGTTTTCCTCTATTTCTTTGCACTGATTGATGAGGAAGGCTTTCTTCTCTCTCCTTGTTATTCTTTGGAACTCCGCATTCAAATGGATATATCTTTCCTTTTCTCCTTTGCCTTTTGCTTCTCTTCTTTTCTCAGCTATTTGTAAGACCTCCTCAGACAACCATTTTGCCTTTTTGCATTTCATTTTCTTGGGGATGGTCTTGATCCTTGACTCCTGTAAAATGTCATGAACCTCCATCCATAGTTCTTCAGGCACTCTGTCTATCAGCTCTAATCCTTTAAATCTATTTGTCACTTCCACTGTATAATAGGAAGGGATTTGATTTAGGTTATACCTGAATGGTCTACTGGTTTTCCCTACTTTCTTCAATTTAAGTCTGAATTTGGCAATAAGGAATTCATGATCTGAGCCACAGTCAGCTCCCAGTCTTGCTTTTTCTGACTGTATAGAGCTTCTCCATCTTTGGCTGCAAAGAATATAATCAGTCTGATTTTGGTATTGACTATCTGGTGATGTCCATGTGAAGAGTCTTCTCCTGTGTTGTTGGAAGAGAGTGTTTGCTATGATTAGCGCGTTCCCTTGGCAAAACTCTGTTAGCCTTTGACCTGCTTCGTTTTGTACTCCAAGGACAAATTTGCCTGTTACTCCAGGTATCTCTTGACTTCCTACTTTTGCATTCCAGTCCCCTACAATGAAAAGGACATCTTTTTTGGGTGTTAATTCTAGAAGGTCTTGTATGTCTTCATAGAACCATTCAACTTCAGCTTCTTCAGCATTACTGTCAGGGCATAGACTTGCATTACAGTGATATTGTTGGGAAGATCCCTGGGAGAAGGGAAAGGCTACCACTCCAGTATTGTGGCCTAGAGAATTTCATGGGCTGTATAGTCTATTGGGTCGCAAAGAGTTGGACACAAGTGAGTAAGTTTCGCTTTCACTTTCACTGTGATATTGAATGGTTTGCCTTGGAAATGAACAGAGATCATCCTGTCATTTTTGAGATTGTATCCAAGTACTGCATTTTGGACTCTTTTGTTGACTATGATAGCTGTTTCACAAAGCTAGTGGAGGTGATGGAATTCCAGTGGAGCTATTTCAAATCCTAAAAGATGATACTATGAAAGTGCTGCACTCAATATGCCAGCAAATCTGGAAAACTCAGCAGTGGCCACAGGACTGGAAAAGGTCAATTTTCATTCCAATCTCAAACAAAGGCGATGCCAAAAAATGCTCAAACTACCACATAATTGCACTCATCTCACATGCTAGTAGAGTAATTCTCAAAATTCTCCAAGCCAGGCTTCAGCAATACGTGAACCGTGAACTTCCAGATGTTTTAGCTGGATTTAGAAAAGGCAGAGGAACCAGAGATCAAATTGCCAACATCCGTTGGATCACAGAAAAAGCAAGAGAGTTCCAGAAAAACATCTATTTCTGCTTTATTAACTACTCCAAAGCCTTTGACTGTGTGGATCAAAATAAACTGTGGAAAATTCTGAAAGAGATGGGAATACCAGACCACCTAACCTGCCTCTTGAGAAATCTGTATGCAGGTCAGGAAGCAACAGTTAGAACTTTACATAGAACAACAGACTGGTTCCAAAGCTGGAAAGGAGTATGTCAGGGCTGTATATTGTCACCCCGCTTATTTAACTTATATGCAGAATACATCATGAGAAATGCTAGGCTGGATGAAGCACAAACTGGAATTAAGATTACCGGGAGAAATATAAATAACCTCAGATATGCAGATGACACCATCCTTATGGCAGAAAGCAAAGAAGAACTAAACAGCCTCTTGATGAAAGTGAAAGAGGAGAGTGAAAAAGTTGGCTTAAAACTCAACTTTCAGAAAACTAAGATCATGGCATCCAGTCTCATCATTCATGGCAAATAGATGGGGAAACAATGGAAACAGTGACAGACTTTTTTGGGGGGATCCAAAATCACTACAGATGGTGACTGCAGCCATGAAACTAAAAGATCCTTGCTCCTTAGAAGAAAAGCTATGACCAAACTAGACAGCATATTAAAAAGCAGAGGCATTACTTTGCTGACAAAGGTAGTTTAGTCAAAGCTATGGTTTTTTCACTAGTTGGACTATAAAAAAAGGTGAGCACTGAAGAACTGATGCTTTGGAACTGTGGTGTTGGAGAAGACTCTTGACAGTCCCTTGGACTGCAAAGATATCCAACCAGTCCATCCTAAAGGAAATCAGTCCTGAATATTCATTGGAAGGACTGATGTTGAAGCTGAAACTCCAATAATTTGGCCACCTGATGCAAAGAAGTGACTCATTGGAAAAGACCCTGACATTGGGAAAGATTGAAGGCAGGAAGAGAAGGGGACGACAGAGGATGAGATGGTTGGTTCAATCACCAACTCATTGGACATGAGTTTGAGTAGGACCTGAGAGTTGGTGATGGACAGGAAGCCTGGCATGCTGCAGTCCATTGGGTCACAAAGAGTTGGACATGTCTAAACTACTGAACTCATCAGCATCTAGCAGTAATTTAGAAATCCTGAACAAACTGTACTTCTCTAAATATTAAGGGGACGACAGAGGATGAGATGGCTGGATGGCATCACTGACTCGATGGACATGAGTCTGAGTGAACTCCGGGAGTTGGTGATGGACAGGGAGGCCTGGAGTGCTGTGATCCATGGGGTCGCAAAGAGTCGGACACGGCTGAACGACTGAACTGAACTGAAATATTAACAAGGGTGGATCCATGAAAGCATCTTGATGTCAAAGCTATCCGGCAAGACAAATGAACAATCTATTTCCTACAGTATTTGAAAACATATAAATCTAGGTAATTTTATTTGCAATTTTAAACAACTGCAGCTAAAATGCAATATTTACTATGTGTCAAGCTCAGTTCAAAATATTTTTTCATTACTTCATTTGATCTTTGCACCCTGCTTGAATGGTATGTATGTTTATCTTCCTCCTTTCACACAGGTGGAACCAAGGCACAGAGTATCAGGTCACTCAGGCCACCAAGTCAGCAGGTAAAGCAATCTGTTTGAGTCTGCACGTTAATATGGTGTGTGTGGTCAATGGATGATTTTTATTCTTTTAATCTACAGATATCAAAAAGAATATTTACTCCAAGTGTTAGACACTGATAAAGGACTGTCTCATGATGTCTGTTAAACAGTAGACTGGATCACATCACTTTCAGAAAAGTAATCTACGAACAAGCAAGATATATGTAAAATGATATAGCTGAGGACACCTAGGGAAACAGCTGCAGACAGATTATCAGCTGAGAACACACTGTGAGCCCCCTCTTTAAACAATGGCATCAGGCAGACAGTAAGCCTAAGAGGCAGCAAAACAAGCATCATTGGTCTTTGCAAATAGTAGCTGTGGGCAAAAATACGGATGGACGTGCATGGACCTCTTCGGGTACCTCCATGCTCCCTGCCAACATGAACATGAAGAGCAATGTGCCCATGCAAGGTTTGTCCAGGCTCATGTATGTCCCTGTGCGTACTAGGAGGAGATTGGAAGATTATTCCTAGAGATTAAACCTGAATTAATATCTGAAACAATGAAGCGATAATGGAGATTCTACATTTATTTTGTGATTGGAATTAAGTAAATATTATCATATCTTAAGTAAATGGGGAAAAATTATCCTAAAGGTAAAGTTCAGTAAATTCTGGAATAAACTGCTAAGCTGATCAAAGAATGAATCACTTAGCATCATCATGCTGCTGCTGCTAAGTCGCTTCAGTCGTGTCCGACTCTGTGCGACCCCATAGACGGCAGCCCACCAGGCTCCCCACTCCTTGGGATTTTCGAGGCAAGAACACTGGAGTGGGTTGCCATTTCCTTCTCCAATGCATGAAAGTGAAAAGTGAAAGTGAAGTTGCTCAGTCGTGCCCAACTTTTGATTAAATATGTGTAAACCAAGCTCTAATTTTTTAACATGGTGACTTTTTTTTTTTAGTTCAGATAATAGTTTATTGATTCTTAGCCGGTTGCATACTAGCTAGTAAAGACAGTCAGATTATTCAAACAGTAGAGGGTACTTCAAGCTTCTGCAAGAAGGATCAAGATGCCAGCACACATCAGCTTTTAGGGAGGATACAAAATAAAAACCTGGTACTTCTTTATTCTCTGGGAAGATGAGGCATATTAAGAAAAAGTCTGGCCCATTTAAGAAAGAATTACCAAGATGGCAAAGAATATATGAAAATTTAAAAAATCATATCTAGCATGTCTCATTTTAAAAACCACTTATTAAATATAAATAAATTGCTACATTAATGGATAGAAAACAGGAAACTGATGAGGGACTATCTACAAAGTACCTGACTCTGTTGATGCAGAAACCAGATGAGGGATCATTCACAAACTATCTGACTCTGCTGATACAATATCAAGCAAAAAGAAACACAGCAAGACACTGATGCAGATACCTTGTGGCTTGCACTTGGCAACAGCTCCCAACCACAGCTGGGACACATGCGCAGCAAGCTTGTTTCTCTGACCCCCTGTGAAGAACCTGAGACATTACAGTGCTAGAGGATGCCCTAGTTAGTTAGGTTAGGTTATTCAGGCTTTTTCAGAAATCCTAAAAATGGAAACTTTGGTTTTGCCCTCCCAAAGTTTGCCTATCATTATACCGATTCCCTTCACAATATCTAGGGAGCTCTTATTGCTTACTTGGGATAATTTCTAGATTGAATGAAGGGCAGAATCTCGGAGTCTTGACTAGTTGGAGGAAGTAGTAAGTCTCGAAATCGTTCTGTCAAAAGAAAAATAAACATCAAGTTATGAAAAAAGTCATAAAATAATTTCAAAATAAAATTACTTCCTATTCTTTAAATTTGCCATTCTGATATCATTTCTTATACTAGAAATTTACTTACCATTTAATGTACTAAAATAGGTCTTTATTTCACTTTAATGACATAACAACTGTGCAAATAAATATAGCAAGTATTCATTAGTATAAACGAATACTAAAATTTTATAGTTGAAAAGTTAGAGGAAACATATATGACCAATAAATATACAAAGAGATGTACAAATTCATTAGTAACCTGGGATATGAGAATTAAACCACACACTGTAAGACAGCATTCACATTATGTGGCATTCAACTGATAGGAATTAATCTCATGGACCAAATGTTAGGACTTAATATATAAGTTCTTATATATTTTGGGTAGAAATGCAAGTTGATGCAATAGTTTTGGAAAACAAATTGATATCTTTTAAGCTTAAATTTCGCATAACCTATTAGCCTGGTATATATTCTGCTGCTGCTGCTGCTGCTGCTAAGTCGCTTCAGTCATGTCCGACTCTGCGTGACCCCACAGACGGCAGCCCATCGGGCTCCGCCATCCCTGGGATTCTCCAGGCAAGAACACTGGAGTGGGTTGCCATTTCCTTCTCCAATGCACGAAAGTGAAAAGTGAAAGTGAAGTCGCTCAGCTGTGTCTGACTCAGCAACCCCATGGACTGCAGCCTACCAGGCTCCTCCGTCCATGGGAGTTTCCAGGCAAGAGTACTGGAGTAGGATGCCATTGCCCTCTCCGATATACTCTGCAGAAACTTTCAAATATGTCTCAGACAGTAAGAAAAAGAACATTCTTGGTAGCTCTGTTCAGAACACCATAAATGGAAACAACTTAGTTGTCTATGAACAGGAGAAAGGATAATTTGTAGCATATTCACACAATGGAATATTCTTTGAAGTAAGACAATGAATTCAGTTACAAATAAAAACACAGTAAATCATATTAGTAGGATCTTGAGTGAAAAATAATATCAGCAGATTACACATAGAAGAATATTATTTTTTGAGTTAAAAATAACTAAGCAATGTGTTGTTTCGGTATGTTACCCAACAGAGCAAACCTGGCAAATCTGGGCAAAAAGGTATAATATACCCAATTTGGGATAATGATTACATTTTTGGAGGAGTAAGGGGAAGAAATAGGAGAAAGCAAAAAGATAAGTATATACAATTGTTAATAATGCCATATGTATTTGTTATAGCATCATAAATCAGTAAATGAATGAATGAGAGCCAGGAATTATCCAATGATATTGGGTTATGAACCAAGAATGTGATTAATATAGTTTTGTGCTCATGAATTCATAATAAAGGAAAGAGGGAGAAAGGGAGGAAAAGAAAGAGGAAGAGAAAGAGACAAAGAGAGAAAGTGCGACAAGAAACAGAAAAGAAAAGGAAATAAGAGAGTGCAGAGAAAAGAAGATTCCTCAGTTCCATCTTAAACAGTTACAACAAAAAGCTATCTGTGTTGATAGAGTAACTTATCACTCTAATACTGATCCCACATTTCTAGGATTAGATGGTAATTATCTCTAGAGTCATCCCTAGGGAAGGCTACCTTGACCCCTCCTCTTTCTTTCTCTCTTTCTGCCAAATCTGGAATAGATGGCCCTACTGGGTACTCAGAGGACACTCTATGATTACATGCTCATGGAATCTATCAAATTACATTTTTATTAGTATGTATATTTGTCTATCCACCCTTGAAATTAAAAGACACTTGCTCTGGAAGAAAAGCTATGACCAACCTAGACAGCATATTAAAAAGCAGAGACATTTCTTTGTCAACAAATGTTCGTCCAGTCAAAGCTATGATTTTTCCAGTAGTCATTTATGGATGTGAGAGTTGGATCATAAAGAAAGCTGAGTGCCTAAGAATTGATGCTTTTGAACTGTGGTGTTGGAGAAGACTCTTGAAAGTCCCTTGGTCTGCAAGAAAATCAAACCAGTCAATCATAAAGGGAATCAGTCCTGAATATTCATTGGAAGGACTCATGCTGAAGCTGAAACTCCAATGCTTTGGCCACCTGATGCAAAGAACTGACTCACTGGAAAAGACCCTGATGCTGGGAAAGATTGAAGGCAGGAGGAGAAGGGGATGACAAAGAAAGAGATGGTTGGATTGCATGACCGACTCAATGGACATGAGTTTGAGCAAGCTCCGGTCCGGGAGTTGGTGATGGACAGGTAAGCCTGGCCGGCTGCAGTCCATGGGGTCACAAAGAGTCAGACACGAGTGAGCAACTAATCAACCCCCTCCTAGAAGATGGGTATTGTACCACCAGGATATAGAACACTACTTGATATATATTAAGTTGCTGGATATATATTAGTTGGAAGGCTATTTTGAATTTCCGTTTTTACTAGATACATGAAATTGTTTGTTCAGGTTAATCATAATGTTTTTTGGAAGAGCTCCATTGGTCATCATCGATCAACCATAAAAAGCCAGGGAGCCTGTCCTCTAGCCTTGACAGAGTCACATCATCAGGCTGAGACAGAGTACAAAGCTGAAACTCCACACTGCAGTAATCCATCACTAACTGAAGGTGAGTAATTTCAACAAAGTGCTTAAAATCGACAATTGACGACAGTCAATGTTTCTAGGTTACTGAAGAACAACAAGATGACAAACCTTTGTGAGCAATGAATAAACATTTGTAAACATCATGAGCAGTGGTTACCAAGTATGGCTGAGAAGCAGGATGTGGATTATATCTTCATATTTATTAAAATATATAGAATCAAATATGCCTTCTACTCTGCATTTTGTTTCCATTGCCCTGACAATTCTTATAATACACTTGGGGAGGAGCTAAGAAAATTCAAACAGAGGCGGCTGGACCACAGATCCAAGAAAGCATACTTTATTTTTCTCCTTCAGGTACACTTACTCTTTGAGTTTATGGTTTTCAAAATCAAATTCTATCATTAACTGATATGCTGTCATCGTTATCAACAAAAGCAGTGTTTATTTCAATGAAATGACTACTAAATTTTTCTGATGACATGACCCTCGTTTTTCAGACTACTACCCAATTTATGTAGCATCCCACTTAATGAATGATTTGCAGTGTTTTTTGCCCTCCAATTATGCCTTTTCCAAAATAGGTCATGAACTTTACACATCAAGTGAAGAATTGTTCAATCAAACAACAATATTAAGTATGACATATTCTTGGGTGCTAAAAATTAATATAAGTTAAAGTTTACTGAGTGATTCCCCAGCTGATTTAAATGCAAAGAAAAAACATAATTAATACAAAACAAGCATAATATAATACAGCTATAGATATCCTTGTTTACATAAGCACAAAGCCCATTTGATTATAAATCTGGAAGAATATGTCTGGAGATGACATTATATTAATAGAATGAAAAAAACAAAAAACCACCACCCTAGATACACAACAAAAGTAGCATATAAGAGATCATTTATAAAGCTATTCAAATTATGAAGTCTACAGTTAATATTCCTATATCTGAAGCATCCTTTAATCTGAGTATCATAAATGTAAGGGATATCAAGTGAACATGCAGATCCTTGAGTAATTAGGTCAAAAAAATTTACATACACACAAATAGAAAATATCCACAGTACCTGAAAATTATCCTTTTAAAACTTCTATTTTTATCACTATATGTATAAATTCTAAATGTGAATAGTTAACTTTTTCCTATAAAAGTATGGTGACAATTTTTCTTTATGAGAATAAAAATAAATGATAGTTGTCCTCAGAAAAGTCCAAGTATACGAAAAATCGTTTCTAATGCTCACACTGATGCTTCTTTAGTCTCCTAGATTTCAACTGTTTAATTAGTATTCCATCATTTATCTAATGCTAAGGAAAAGACAAAAATAAACTGATGTTGCCTTGCTTAAATAGCAAAAATTTTAAAATAATACTTCTTCCCTTGGAGCAAAATATCATACCAGCTGAGCTGCTTTCTCAGTAGGCCCAAAGTCTATTTCTTAAGAAAATGGCAATTATCCAAAAACTAGAGCTTAGTTCCTTCACAGGGCTTCTTAGAACAATTTCATTAAAGCCACTGAAAAGAACTGGAGGATTTTCTACAAAGTGGTATTTTGATGAGCTGACTAATGATGTGATAATGTCTGATCATGATTTTCTACCAGTGGGGGACATATCTTAATTAACACAAGCTTTCGTAGCCTTTCATCCACACTTTCTTTCCTCTCATTCAATCAACAAAGGAATTCTGAGGAGACCAGGCTTGTATGACACGCTGCTGCACACAGCTATGGTAATTTGGGTTCCCTGCACGACCAATCGTGAGACAATGTACATATTTACTCGTAAACAAAGACGAGAAAAAAATAATCTTTCCAATTCTAATTTCAATTTTTTTGTACACTTAATGTGACTCAAATTCTTCATTTTCCTTTTGGTGGAAAATAAGCAATCTGCAATCCTCCCCAACATGCAAAAAGGAAGGAATGTGACAAAATTTTGCATGACAACAAAACAGTATGTAAATATATCCCTGGAATGAGGGAGAAAAAAAAAGTCTTCTTCCTATTACTGCAAAAAACAAACAAACAAAAAAAAAAAAAAAAAAAAAAGAAAAAAACAGAGTCAGCTGGTAGCCTCCAGCTATCAGTTACATCCGAGTCAGCTTCAGGTACAAAGGAAATGCTTTTTACAAAACAGCTCGGAGCCAGGGACTGAAGAAGGCTGGGGTGGCTGAGCTGTACACAGGCAACGCTGATGGGTAGTATTTACTGCAGAGCTTCCCACCACTCTGGCTGAGGGTTTGTAAAGACTACATGGTGTTCGGTTTCTTTCTCCACCCAATCCCACTGCTGTCTTCTTCCTTTCACAGGTGTTGATCCCTAATAAGCATGTTACTTCACAAATTACTTCTCCGAGTCTGACTCTGTTTCTGGTGAACCCAACTGCACCAGGTGGGCTTGATAGTCTTCCACTTTGTACACAGTGTTAGTTGCTCAGTTGTGTCTGACTCTTTCCGACTCCAGGGACTGTAGCCCTCCAGGCTGCTCTGTCCATGATATTCTCCAAGCAAGAATACTGGAGTGGGTTGCCATTCCTTTCTCTGGAGCATCTCCCTGACCCAGGGATGGAACCAGCATCTCCGGCATTTCCTGCATTGCAAGTGGATTGTTTACTTCTGAGCCACCAAGGAAGCCCCTTGTACTCAGAGCCTCTGCCATGCTCTTGACTACTACTGGGTGAGATGGATGTATCTACAGTTAAGTCAGGGGCTCTTCCCTGGTGGCTCAGATGGTAAAGCGTCTGCCTACGATGTGGGAGACCTGGGTTCGATCCCTGGGTTGGGAAGATCTCCTGGAGAAGGAAATGGCAACCCACTCCAGTACTCTTGCCTGGAAAATCCTATGGACAGAGGAGCCTGGTAGGCTACCGTCCATGGGGTCACAAAGAGTTGGACACGACTGAGTGACTTCACTCACTCACTCACAGTTAAGTCAAAGCAAGTCATTTCCCTTCCAGAGGTAATGTAACTAATGTAACCTTCATTGCAATACAGATGCTCATTGTTAAGAAGACATGCTGTCAGATATGCCCTCAAACACACATATCCTGTGACAAGTAATACCAAGTAATCTGATGGTGGGAGAAATAAACAAGTGGCCTTTCAGGTCACATGGTATACTAGCCAGTTGCACCATGCCCCATGCTGTAGTCCCTAAGATGCACGTAACCATCAAGCGTTCACGTGCCAGTGGGAAATGCAGAAAATTATAATTAGATTGATATGGAAAATGTATAGTAAATAGAAATTAAACACTCTAATAAAGAGAGTAGCCGGAACACATTTTTTAAAGATTTTTTTCATGTGGACCAGTTTTTAAGGCTTTATTGAAATTGTTACAATATTGTTCTGTTTTATATTCGTCTTTTGGCCCTGAGGCAGGTGCTAGGTTAGGTCGGCTCCCTGACCAAGGATTGAACCCACAACCCCTGCACTGGAAGATGAAGTCTTAACCACTGGATCACCAGGGAAGTTCCTGAACACTCTTATAGAGTGGTTTTGTCCTTTATCATGAAACGTAGTAGCTCATTTCAACAGTAATAAGCTAAGAAAAGATAATGATTAATTTTAAAGTATATATTATATTTGTCTTTTTCAAGAAAGTTGGTGAAGAACATGTAACTAGAACAAAACGTTTATATTTTACCATCCCTCCCAAAAGCCATAATGATTTCACTGAACACATGAAAACACTCAAGTTTCTGGATGAATCAACATCTAATTCTGAAGCTATTTATTACTTTATGTCCAATGATAATTTTAACACAGAAATATGTAGAAAGTACAGTAGGTGATCAATCTCAAGAAAAAAAGTGACTTTATAATAACTGGGATCCAGGTGGTCTGGTCTTTGTGCATGTGTCAAGCTATTCATCAACAGATAATAAAGCTATTCTAATTTTACAGAATTGCTCAAAAACTAACCATGAATCCATGAGGTGAAGACTGAGAAGGTACATTCTGAGTGTCCCCAAACATTGTAAGCTCTTTTACACGGTCTATCTCATTCTCTACAGCAAGGCAAAGTTTATCTCCCAAGAGTCCCTAGCTCGCATTCTCCTGTTAGGAAGACTAGGTACTTGTTTAATTTCCCCCAGCCTCTCCTATCGTTCCTTTCTTTGCTCAACTCCCTGTTGCTTCTTTTTCCTCTTGCTCGTGTTTTAAAAATGAAACTCAATCCCTCCCCATGAAAATTCTTCTCTCTCATCTGTCTAGTCATTTTTTACTCACCCCCTTTACTACATCACAAAAATCCAGGAATAGTTCCCAAAAACATCCTTCTCTTTAGAAAGGAAATTATACAAAGAGAAGTAAGCTGGTCAAGTCCTTGTTCTGGTTAATGAGGTACGGACTTGGAGTGAGGTCTTCAAGCACACACACTTTAACAATTTTTATGCAAATACAAAAAGAATGGGGTCTACCTGTTAAAGAAGAAACAATGGCATGAATGAAGAGGTAAATTTAAGACTAACAATAAGACAGGAGAAATGTTCGTTTTTTACCTAAAAGTACAAAATGCCAAGAGCAAATTAAGAAAAAATAACACAAAAAAGGGGGGATATATTGTTAATATATGGATAAGAAGATTCTGACAGTGGCTAAGATGCATTCTGAAATTAGCATGGATTCAAAGACCCACTGGCCTATGGTGACAGAGACTAAAGCCAAAACCCTATTAACTTCCTATAAGACCTTACTGGTTTACTGTAGTAAGGATTTTGGTTCCTCAGAAAATGGGGTCACCTTAGAGTTAATGTTTAGTTCTCCCAAAGTTGAATATTTCTCTTTCACCCACGCACAGTCACCCTGTCAAATGGTTATTGGGCAAGAGGATCAGTTTACAGTTTAATTTTTGACATGTAGAAGGCTATTTTTTTTCTCAAAGGAACTGGACCATCACTTTATCAAGGGGTTCAGAATCTATGAACCAACTGAGATCTAGGAAATGGATGAAGGGTTGTGACTCCCTCCGCAGATGACTCGGATTATACCTTTGTTTGCAAATCCTTGAGTTTTCATTCGTACAAATCAAGTACGACTCTCTAGACTGCCCATCTATTTTAGTCCTAAGAGCACCACGGTCAGTCAGTTACTCCAAAGGTCTCACCAGGTGAGTCCGTTCTGACCCTGGTTCTAGACAAGCTGCCCGTAATGGTAACCACATCCACCCTGACTCTATCAGTTAATTGCTGTCTCCTAACTCCTGCCTCGGAGAAGGCAATGGCACCCCACTCCAGTACTTTTGCCTGGAAAATCCCAGGGACAGAGGGGCCTGGTGGGCTGCTGTCTATGGGGTCGCACAGAGTTGGACATGAGTGAAGAGACTTAGCAGCAGCAGCAGCAACTCCTGCCTCTCTGGGACCTCACCATCTCCACCAAGTTCAAGAACACGCTTTAATGACAGCCCCTCTTGCTTGTCATTCTTGGCCTGCACACTGCCACCACAGACTCTATCAAGGGTTATAGGACGCCTATCACCAATGTATTACTCAAAGCTGTAGTAAAATAATCCTTCATGGAATGTCATTAAGGAGTTGATAGTCATCATTTAATATGTTCTCTCCAGTTTTCCAGTCTCTCCAAGGTGTTGGATAGCTTCATTTATAATATACCTAGGAAGTCTAGAAGCATATATACCAAAGAATCAAGGATAAATATGGCTAACGATTTGAGATGGAAGTTGAAAAAGGCAGTAGCTTTTATTTTGTCTATATCTGATTTGTATTTTAAAGATAATTTATATCAGAATAATAATTGTATACTGTCACATATACATACCTTCAAGGGTATTTGTCATTCACACTCCCTGCGTTACAGGTTTTGTAACACTCTCCACTCGTCTACCTCCTGAGGAGGATGTAACACTCGTGCAGAAGCAGCACACGCACACACACACACACACACACACACACACCTGCTTCTTAAAAGAGAAGATATCAGTTAATTTTCCCATAATATTTAAGAAGGACTATTTAAACACACAAGAAAAATTTGCATATCTAAAATTATTTTTTCAGCAAACATTTATGATCATGTAGTAAATATCAGGGACCAAGTTAGATCCTCAATATACTAAAGGTCTACTAAGGAAGATATATATCTTATCAAAAGAGATGTACACTGCAAACAAGTGAGTGACAAATGTGTACTCCAATGGTCTGGAAGAACAGAACCACCAACTTTGCCCAGATACACTGGGAATAAAAAGCAAAAGAGGCAGGGAGGTTTTGTAAAAAAGTGCAATAAGCCAAAAAGAAGTCCTTATTTATATTAGATGAAGTGAATAATTTTTGCTAGCATTTTTTCTGTCTTACATATAATCAGTTAAAGCATCCTTTATTCATTTATTCACTCACTCAGTAAACTTCCATTAAGTACCTATTATTTGTCACACACACAGAAAAAAAAAAACAACAAGTTTTATTTCTCAAGGGCAGCCTTGTTTTTTCACAAGGAAATGCCAGGACAACAAAAGAACTGCAAGGCAATTATAGCCACAATGGGGCTCAGGGCAGGCCAACCCAGAATGTGCCACTTAGGCATGTGGATTATTTCAAACCAGAAGAATCAAGGATGAACGGACTCAGGAAGAGCTTTTTACCTCCCCCTTAACTACATAAAAGAATTTAGATAAGGGGCCTTACCAGGAAGAGGGGTATTACCAGATATAACCTCTTATATGTGACAATCATCTGCATGGCATGGAAATCATTTATTTACCAAACATTTGTTCTTCCCATCTGCCTGTGAATTTTCTTCCTCCCCTTTGAAAATGCTACAGCTACACTTCTCTTTAGCTCAGCATGGAATATAAGCCTCAATTCCTAACTGCCAGGGGCTTCATCTCTTTAGGAGCTGAGTTTCATTCTTTCTTTCATACATATAAAATAAAAAAAAAAAATTCTTTTCTCATTAATCTGGCTTATGTTAATTTAAATATTCAGCCAGCCAAAAAATCTAGAAGGAGAGTAAGAAAGTTTTCCTCTCCCTATCTGCTTGAAAAAGAATTTAGAATATAATTACAAAATTACTTAATGAGGGCAAGAAAAAAGCTGTTCTCCTAGGGATTCAAAGAAATTAATGGTTTGTTAAAATTTGGTGTTTTATTTTCTTAGGAAAAGAAATATGCACACTAATCTTAGAAGAAACAAATTACTTCAAAAAATGAGAATTATAGGGCAAATTCAGAAGTACATCCAAATTAACTAGAAAGATACAGAGTATACATTTTCCTTTTTTGAAAAGTTTAAATCAAGTGAATGTTCTTTATTACCATGGTAACTCAGTATTGAATAACAATAGTTGCTATTTAAAATATTGCTTTCAAAGCAACATCAAAGGCATCGAATTAATACTATTTTAGATAAATCAGAAAATCTACTTGCAGAGCAAGAATAATTTCTATTAAAGATACAGACGAATCTTCCATTGATAAAAGACTCAAATTAAAATGGATTGCAATTTTAGAAGTAAAAAATAATTAGCTGCATGCTCTGGTTATATAAAACTACCTTCTTCACAAATATTAGGGCCAATGTCAAAGGAACACACAAAAAAACAGAATCTATGCTTGTGTTACCCAAGGAGGGAAAAAAGCAAGTCTACACTTGTAACCTCAGAAGATAAGAACACAGGGTACAGTACATATAACTAGAGCTAATAAATGAATAAATACCCTAATAGGAGAGCTATAAAGAAAACAAACATAAAACTCCCACACTTGGCATTTATTCTCCACAATATTCCTTGTGAGACTCTTCTCAATTATATCTCAATAAATCTGTTATCATTTTTACTCTATGTAGAATTTTATCTGCATTTTAGGATATATTTCTCTGCAAAGAATTATATAGCTTTATATCAGCCATGAGCTAAGAAAGGAGAAAATTATATCAATGCAACACTTTCAAGGTGAGCAAACTAAAGACCAAACTGGTGATTAACTGGCCCAGGGCCAAATGGCTAGCAAAAGGCAGAGAGATTTAAAAAACAGAAACAAAAGCAAACCTTAAAAACTCGCAGTCAAGTGTTCTTTCTACCGTATCCCTCTGCCTCATTCTCCACAGAGAAAATACCGCACTCCCTTTCTGCCCCCACCTCCCCTATTTACTTCTTGCCTGAGGATTACATAAGAGAAAAACGCAGCGGGGTCATACATACAATCTGTGTGTCTACACATCTGGTACTTTCAGCACTGTAATGTCTGAAGGTAGGCAGTACAGTATAACACAAAGAAAAACTATTTAATGGACACTTATTTTCAGAGCAAGCCCAGTGATAAAAGTCTATTCCTTTAACGTTCAGTATTCTAGCTCCTACTTGTTAAATATACTATTTAAAAAAAAAAATCAAAAGCAGCTTTTGAAAGAACTGCAAACAGACTTGCTGGCCTCTAAATACATCAATGAAGCCACATCTATTACTGGCTTTCTTACAGAATATATATTCTCTTCTATTGTCACTGAGGTTAAACTACAGAAATTGACAGGGTGGGGAAAAAAAGAACGGAGGTTCAAGGAAAGAGAAAGCAAGAAACAGAGGCAGTTTTAGATGCACACATTATTGCTACTAAGCTTTCCATAATCTTCCTCTCAAGAGAAATGTTTTCTTTTCATTTGTCACAGCAAATGCACTTTTTTGACAATGTTGGCATTCAACAAAAGAAACACCTCAAAGTGATCAAGGCTCAGCTTGATACAAATTCAGTCCTTGCTTTCTGCACAAACTCAATACCCCCTGGGTGCATATTCAAAAAGGAATAGGCAATTTTACCCAAGATCCAAAGAAACTGGAGGGTTCTTTTTTTTTTTTTTTTTTTTAATGTTTTTTATGAAGTCCTAACCTAAAACCTGGGGCACACAAAATTAATGGTGTGAAATATATGGGCCTTTGAAACCTATCAAAACCAACTGTGCAGTAGCAGCTTTCTCTGTTCTTAAACACAGGATCTCCCGGTCAAAGGCCAAGCCTATGAAATGATAGATTAGGGAAGAGCAACAAGCATATATATAAATTCACTTCCTTCATTAGGCTGTTTCCTTGGACAAATCTGGGATTCCCCCTATCTCCTTGTTCCTTTTTTTTTTTTTTTTTCCCTCCTGCATTCCTGATACCAGGACTTCTTCCTTTAACCAAACCCTGACCAAGATTTCAGGGTCATATTGGATTCCTATCCCTTGAAGAGGCCTTCACAAAATATGCCTACCAGTAAAAACTTTGTTTTTATTTTTATTTTCAGCATAATAAGGTTAGGTACTGAAGCAGGCAGGCTAGAGCCCATGGGGTTGTAAAGAGTCGGACATGACTGAGCGACTAGGCACACATGCACTTAACGTATCTGGAAGTAATTTTTGGTCATCGGAGAAAAAGATTTAATTTTTTTAAAATGCTTTAGTTGTTTACAAGGTAACACTTAACATTGATTAATGGAGCTTCTTTTATAATATGATATGCATTTCCACGGATTAAAGGATCTGTTCTAGATTATTTTCATTTCTTAATATATTTCTTGTCTCTTTTGCTCTAGTGCCACAGTGCTTAAACCAATTGAACTATATTGGAGACAGTGTAGTAAATTATAAAAAGCACATTCTTTAGCATAATATGAGCCTGAGTTAAAATCTCAGCTCATCCACTTAACAGCTTCAAGTTCCTAGACATATGGGGCTTCCCTGGTGGCTCAGATGGTAAAGAACCTACCTGCAATACAGGAGACCCTGGTTTGATCCCTTTGCCAGGAAGATCCCTTGAAGTAGGAAATGGCAACACACTTCAGTCTTCTTGCGTGGAGAATTATATGGATAGAGGAGCCTGGCGAGCTACAGTCCATGGGATCATAAAGAGTCAGACACTAATGAGAGACTAACACTTTCACTTTCCTAAGCATATGATTTAGCTTTGTAAATTCTTAGCTTGTTTCTAAAATCGATTTCACTTTATAGCATGTTTTAATAGAGCCAGTCCTATGCTGCTACTCAAATTTTTCTAGACTTTCTTGTTACTCATTTTTAATTGTTTTTGTGGGTTTTCTTCAAATAATTAATATTATTTTTTATATTGAGTTTTCATTTTAACTGAAATTGTATTAAGGTTGTAAATTATTTGAGGAATAATTAAGAGTTTTAGATATCTTGCCTTTATATCTAGAGAAACTGCATGTCCCTTTCAACTATTTTATTCTTCTAAAAGTCTTTAATTTTCTTTATGTCACTTGATTCTCAGTTCTTATTGAAGTTCTATCAGTTTTTTCTCTTGATTTACTTTTAATATGAAAAAACAGTGAACACAAAATGGCTGCCTTCAAGAGACTCAGGAAATTTTTTCGTTGGAAGTTTACATAAAAAAGGCCAACTCCTCTAGCTACATAAACAATACAATATGTAATAAATATAATTAAGAACTTCTTTTTAAAGGATAACTGAAAACTGTTGCCTCTGTTTCTGCTCTGTGGAAGAAGCAAGAATTCATATAAAGAGATTCCTAGGCCTAAAAAAAGGAAAAAGGTACATTATCATTTCCTTTCAGTTTGCCTCTTAACCCTGGTTGTCTTTTCTACTATGCTCTCTGCCAACTCTGAAAGTCTATATGGTTGAGTACTACATCTTGACACAGTATACCAAACTAGCACTGAAAAGTCCACCATTCCAGCAGCAACAAAAGCTTTTCACTGTCATTGAGCAAGTGTAATGTCAGACGAATACATCACAAATGAGGGAAAGGAGCTGGAGAGAGAAAGGATGACAGATCAGTTGACTATTCCTGAAGGACAATCTAACTCTTAAAACATTTTCTTATTTGCTTCAGTCAGTGGCATAACTCTCTGCTAGGTAATGTCTAAGACACACAGACTTTTCTGCATGGACCTTCTAGCCTTTCCCTTCTTTATAATTATTTGGTAGCTCGATCTCAAGACATTTTACTAGTTTCTTAATACAGTGCCAACAAAAAATAAGATTGCCTTCTCTTTTTCAGTACTCTGTGACAGATCTTATTTTAACTCTTCTTCCCTAACTCTATTACCTACTCAAACTACATTTCTTGGTGTTCCTTAGCATTCCACGTCCATAATTTGTCACCCCCAAATTGTCTCAAAATCTCATTTCATGGAAGTATGTAGTTTTTCCATTCTATTTCTATGTTTATGAAATTCCACTTTCCTCCTTTGTTAAAGTTCAAAAATCATAATAAGAGCAATAGTATTTTTACTAGACTGTATTCCCAAAGTTTCCTGACTCGATTGCCTTTGAATCACTGGAAGATAAGTATCTTCCTTTGGCATTAACGTACTTGATGTCTTTAGGTGTGTTCATCTGGATGAACTTAAAGAACACTGCCTGCATGATTATAATTCATTAACTTACAATTTTGCTTTAAAAATTACAATTTTACAAATAGGAAACAGGAACCATATTCATTTAGCATCCTTTATAAAGTGCTTAGCCATTACATCAAACAAATGAGTACTTAAAAATGTTCCTTATGATAATGAAAATGTAACAAAACATTTGTCTTTTTGGCTTTGAAATTATTTAGTCCATTACCATCAGACTAGCTTGGCAAAATGACATATTCTTTCTTGACCACCCAGGACATTATTGTCATATTTTTGACATTGCTTAAGAAATTATGTTACCAAGAAAATTTCTCATTATTCTTTTTTTTGGCTGTGCTGTATAGTATGCAGGATCCTAATTCCCTGACCTGGGATCCAACTGTGCCCCCTTAGTGGAGCAGAGTCTTAAACATTAGACTCTGGGGAAGCCCATCACTATTCTTATTTTCCTTAATACTATATAGTAAAATCAAGCAGAAAATAGTAGATAAAAGAGAAGCCAAACTTAGGAACAAAACAGTTCATAATAAAAACATAACAATCCATGCAAACAAACTACTTTGCTATAATAATTCTACTTCCAGGTCCAGGAATTGAATGATTCACTTATTTTCAAAAATAAAAAGTAATATTTTTATTGGATTAAAAAAGCAAAAATTTTGTATTTTTCCCTATCTTTGGAGTTGTAAAGTAACTGAACTAGAAAGGAACTTAATGAGTAGTGAATTCTAGTCATTTACTAAGCAATCCCTATATTTTCTGTGGCATTATAAGTGAGCTGTCATCTACTAAAAAATGACAGCATAAATTTCATGTTCATAAACTGAGAAACCAAGGGGAAAACAATTTATCCTCTCTCCTGGGAACAGATGGGCATTTAAATGGTAATACAAAATTCTCATTTCCCTGACAGAAAAATTTCCTTGAATTCTCAGACTATGAAATATGGGATTTAAGTGCAGCTCATATTTATTGAATGATTTACTATATTATGATAGCAAATGAGTTATGTTAAATTATATCATATTAACTAATTGTCCTCAATGATTTCCACATAGATTCACATGAGGCTAGAGATATAATGTGTTTCATTATACAAATAATACATACTTCAGGACACAGTTTGTCAAAACCTTGCTCACATTTACCCAGATAGATAGATATACAAGTATTTGCCTATGGATTTGCTACTCATCAACCACCACTAATAAAAGGCCAGACCAATAAAAATTCAATCCCTCTCAGAGTTCTGGGGCAATTTAGAAATAGGCCCATTTGCTATGTGCTTCTCCCTGAACACAGATTCTCTCTACTTACTGGCCTCCACTTGACTGAGTAATTCACAGCAATTTCTACCACCCCCAAACTTCTCTGTATTTTCTCCCAAAGATGATTTCTATAAGGTTAACAATAATGCCCTGCTACAGTTACTGTTCAGTCCGACTTCTTTGGTCACAAAACAGCATTCTTATCTCCTCGTTTTGCTTGACGGCTTCCCAGGCTCTTTACTTGCCAGCAGTAAAGAACCTGCCTGCCAATGCACGAGACAAAAGAAACATGGGTTTGATCCCTGGATCAGTGCCGGGAGCCAGCGTGAGGAACTCCGCCCGTGGCAAAGGTCATGAGGAAGGAGGCTTCGGCATACGCAAAGGCGGGATCGAGCCTCGGGAAACCCCCTGTTCCCAAGCATCTACCCCCAAAACCAGTGTCTGCCTACTTTACTGTTTTTTATGCTCTCACCTACACCCCTGACTTTACGGGGGGCTCTCCCCCATCACCTCTCTCAGAGAAGGAGTTAACGTACAGCTCCAGTTAATAAAAATTCCTGGGCATGACAAGAGTGTTTCAATTTATGAACTCCTCTGAAGGTTTTCTAGCCTGCCTGTACAGGTTCGTCCAGCCACATGTGATTGTTTACAGCCTCCCAACCATGAGAGGCACGAGATGCTGTAAACTTTCTAAATACAGATTCTTTTGAGAAGTTAGAAAATTATTAGTAGAGTATAGTGGGTTGATTAGAAATTATATTGGTGAATGGTTTTTCATTTGTTGAGCCAATATTTGCTGCTAAGTCTGCATATTCCCTGCCCTTATAATGAATATAACTAGCATATAGAAGAAATAAGTATTAACCTTTAAGATTAATCATGTTTACCTTAGGCTAGGTAAATTCCTTTCTTAATTGTAACCCACTACACCCTCACTCTATAGGAATGCAACTTTATCTGGTACATTCGGAGGGTGGTGCCTGGTTTAAGAAAAATCACCCCTGGAAAATAAGTTTTTCGATTGACTGACTGTTATCAGAAAGAAAGGATCATAAAATGTCAGCAGGCCTCATGGCCAGAAGATGATGTAAAACCCCGAAGACCTTTTTGTATACATTTATATGAAGCACCTGATTTTGATAAAGGTCGGGACTGCTGACCCCCGCGTGACTTTAAAATTTCCATTTGTCTCTATGTGTAACAAAAGGTATATAAGCAAACCTGAAAATAAAGAAATCGGATCAGTTTCTGGAAAGACTGATTCCCCCATGTCTTTCTTTCTTGTTCTCTGTTTTTCTGGCTGAATTCCCATTTGGAGTGTGGGTACTCGCTAAGCCTGCTAATTTTGCCCTGGCTTCTAAGATCCACGTGAGAGGGAGTCCAAGGTGGGGCACCCTCCGCTATTCAAGTGGGCGCTGGTGGCCTACACAGGTGGTGCAAGCTTTTTGTCTTGAAGTTTTATTGGTATCCCACGTAAACCAAGTTATTCAGCCCCTTTTTCTCCACTAATTTTCCTACTACAATATTCCTTTCTAATCTCTCTTTATACTTCTAATTAAATAGCTTTTTCCTAGGATGCCAACTCCGTCTCCGCTTTGAATTACCCTGGATCCACCGGGGCTGGACCCCAGCAGATCAGGAAGATGCCCTGAGGCAGGGCATGGCAATCCACTCCAGTATTCTTGCCTGGAGAATCTCATGGACAGAGGAGCCTGGTGGCCTTCAGACCACAGAGTCACAAAGAACAGACCAAGCTGAGGTTACTTACCATGCACGCACAGCTTGCTTGACACCATGACTAATTTTGGTATCTTTGCTTCTAACCTAGTCTTTCTCCTTTCCCATCTGTATAATACCAGTAGGGTGACAAATCTGATTTCAGTTCCTGTTTTAAACCCTTCAATTTTTCACCAACATCTTTAGAAAAAAAGCCACACGTTTTAGTAATTCCTACAAGCTCCTCCATGACATGACCTCTGGATACCATCCCAGCCTGCCTTCCAACAGCATGATATTGTTCTAGATTTCCACGGTAATTCACCCCTCTGAGCTATCATTCAAGCTGTTTCTCCCTCTGGAACAATCTCTCACTCTCAACAAGTCCTGCTTTTTTCCATTACACTCATTTTGGTGCCAAAAGCCTCCCAAATCTCCCTCCCAAGGCACCCTATTGCTGTTAGTCAGTCGCTAAGTTGTGTCCAACTCTTTGCGACCCCATGAACTGCAGCACACCAAACTTCCCTGTCCTTCACTAACTCCATTGCTCACACTCATGCCCACGGAGTCAGTGACGCCATCTCATCCTCTGCCGCCCCTTCCCCTCTGCCTCCTTCATTTGGGTGGCCACAGTATTACCTTTATATATCTGACCACTGCCCCACCGCCGGTGATTTTTCAGGAAGCAAAGGATACACCTCTCTGCTTGCTTACCTGCTTTCTCACCTCCCTTCCTCCTCCCTCCTTTCCCCTCTTTTCCTTCCTTCCTTTTCTCTCCCTCCTTTCCTTCCACCTTCCTCCTCCCTTCTTCTCTTCCCTTATCAAATATTCACATTTATTTAAAACAACCATTTTAATGGGTCCTTGAGTACAACGGTGAACAAAAAGAGACACAGGTCCCTACTATGTGATAATGCTTTTAGTATACTGGAGAAAACTTGTTATACCAATGATCACCCTTTGAATATACAGTTACCAGTGGAGATAGCGCTCTCAAGAAAAGAAATATAGTTGACAGCAGCATATAAGAAACAACAAACTGAAACGTCTAGAAGGCTTCACAGAAGAAGTGGCTCCTGAGCTGATTTAAAGATACTAGGTGCCTATGTGGGTAGGGGTGGGAGAGGGTGGTGGAGAGTACTGTGGCCATATGGATCAGGATTACATAAGGGGGGCAGGCAGCAAAGGAAGCAAGAGGGACAGAAAAGCCAAGGGTACTGTTGTGCAGAGAAGAAAAAAACTCAATCAAGATGAGAGGGAGGTCAGGGACTGTTCAAGGAGGCCTTTCCAGGCCATTGGAAGGATTTTGTTTTTGCTTTATCTTAGGAGCAAAGGAGGCTATTAATGTGTTTAAAGCAAAAGCAGGGATTTAATTGGATTCATGCTTTGAAGTTTCTATGGTTACAGTGCAGAGAATGGATTGGAGGTGACAGCTATAGTGAATTTAATCAGGAATAGACCAATGCTGGTGAAATCCAACTCCCCACCTGCTCAATAGCTAATCTGAAGAAGTGGACCATGCCTGGGAAAAACTCAAAATTATTCTGACTTGTCTCACTTTAAATTTTGAACCACATATCTCAGCAGGCTGCTCGGAAAGGCCACTATGCTTCACTCATCGATTTACTACTTCAAATGACACATTACACTTTCTTCCTTCTCCGCAAAATTCAAAGTACTCCCCACTTCTCAACTCAGAAACAACCTTACTACTTAATTCACCAAGAACATGAAAGGAATCAGAAGAGAAATCCCATTCCACTCACTTCAATCAGAAGAGATGCTCTAAACCATCTCTGTCTTCCTGTAAAGCATGAGCTTGCCCAGCTGCCTTGTCAGAGGTCAGCTCTTCCACTTGTACACTGGAATCCATTTCTCTTAGAATCCATCAGGAGACCCTTATGGACTTTGCTCCTGTAACTATACCCTCTAACTCTCCAGCACTATCAATATTTACATCTCTCAGTTCAGTTCAGTTCAGTCACTTAGTTGAACCCAACTCAGCAACCTCAAGGAGCATGCCAGGCTTCCTTGTCCATCACCAACTCCCAGAGCTTGCTCAAACTCATGTCCATCGAGTTGGTGATGCCATCTAACCATCTCACCCTCTGTTATCCCTTCTCTTCCTGCCTTCAATCTTTCCCAGCATCAGGGTCTTTTCTAATGAGTCAGCCCTTTGCATCAGGTGGCCAAAGTATTGCAGCTTCAGCATCAGTCCTTCCAATGAATATTCAGGGTTGATTTCCTTTAGAATTGTCTGGTTTTATCTCCTTAGAGTCCAAGGGACTCTCAAGAGTCTTCTCCAACACCACAGTTCAAAAGCATCAATCAGGAAGCTTCCACAAGACTCTTATCCTTATATTTCCATCTCTACTTCAATCTTATTTTCCATATTGTGCTCAGGCATATATAAATATAATTGTTCACATGCAATATATGTACATATTATATATATGTGTATATATACATATACATAAATATATATATCAGTTCAGTTCAGTTCAGTCGCTCAGTCGTGTCCGACTCTTTGCGACCCCATGAATCGCAGCACATATATATATATATAAATTGGGCTTCCCAGGTGGTGCTAATGGTAAAGGAAACTGCCTTTCAGTGCAGGAGACATAAGAGATGTGGGTTTGATTCCTGGGTCAGGAAGACCCCTTGGAGAAGGAATGGCAACCCACTGCAGTATTCTTGCCTGGAAAATCCCATGGACAGTGGAGCCTGGAGGGCTACAGCCCATAGGCTCACAAAGAGTCGGACACGACTGAAGCGACTTAGCATGCATATATATATAAACATATAAAAATGCATACATTTATTTTTTACTCACTCTAAACTTATATCTGCCTTCTCCCTATGTCTTCCCCCCATTCAACTATTGCCCTATTTCTTTACTTCATTTTACATTCAAACTCCTTAGAATTTGTCCAGTGATATGCTGACAAATATTTAATAGCCAGGTCTTAAAATTTTTTCTAACCCCTAGTTTATGGGGTTTGTCAATTTCTATGGAGTGAATAGTCACATTGTGGATGACTTAAAGCTATGAAACTTGACTTCACTGAATGCAGAGTTGGAAAAGAAGCACTCAATAACCCAGTCAGCTCATAGGAGCTGACTCCAACACACCAGATTTGTCTCTACTTATCTCCAACTTTTCTCTTACTATTATTATCTTCTCTTTCCAGCACTCCATTAAATCACATTTCCTAAGGTCATTAGTTCTGCCCTCATTTTACTCCACTCTTCAGCAGCATTTGTCCCAACTGGTTCATTCCTCTTTTTTCTAACACTGTCCTGTGATGTCCAGGACTCAGACTTGCCCCAGGTTCCTCTTTTTCTTCAGTGACCACTCTTTCTTAATCACCTTCGTTGAGCTCAATATGTTGATATGTCTCAGGGCTTAGTTAGATTTATTCTCTGTCTATACACATTTTTCAAACTAGTTGCTCCTGATCAAGAATACCACCTCTTATGGGCAGTTTTGAGAGCTCATGGAGGCAACTTGGCTTTCACAGTTATGATGTATTACTGACGTTTACAGAGTAGAGGTCAGAAACAGCAAACATCCTGCAATTTGTGGAGAATACTGTGCAATAAGAAATTATCACACCCCCATATGCTTTTCAAATGACTTTCTGGACTTTCATGTAAATGAAAAACTCATTTATAATTATAAAAAATGTAAAGATTTTGCATGATTTAAATATACACTAGAATTTCTAGCATTGTAACCACAGTAAAAACTAAAGTAATATTGTACTCTATTGCGCTTAGAACTTAACCAAAAGATGTTTACCATTTTGAAAGCACACCACATAAAGACACTGGGCCTCAACAGTACTTGCATTGGGAGCCTGCATTTGGAACTGTCTTATTCATACTCATTTTGTATGCAGCTATAAGTCACCTATTTCATTTTGACTTTCAGTGTAGTCATGCCTAAAAATTTAAATACTGAATGTAAATCATTTACCATAAATTATTTACACAGCTTCTTTATACTAAGGTTAGAACATTTTATTGATTTTTTATAAATCATTTGTGTATATAATATCTGTCCATTTAATTTTAAGAATGTAAAGTGGCATACAAAATATTATAAAACATGATGCTGTATCGTACATAATTGAGAATTACTGCCCTAGGTCATCCTGAGGAGCGTCAAGGATTTAAATCCATGAAGGTACTAATGGTTCCCAAGTTTAGATCTCTAGCTTAGAGCACTCAAATTTAAAATATATGGAACTGAACTTTCAATGTCTACTGTTTTCCTCCTAATATGCCACAGTGTTTTTTATCTTAATAAGCAGCAACACAGTCCACTTAACTTAAGGAAACTGAAAACCTTGGCGTTATATACAATTCATAGCTTTTTTATAACCCACCCCCAAAGGATCCACAAAACTTAAAAGCTACACCTTCAAGATCCATCCACTTTTCAAGCTCCAGACTCTGTCACCCTGTGCGTAACTAGCATTTCTTCTGTCTAGACGTCAGCCAGAGCTTCTCTCTTATCTCCTGACTTCCACTCTTGCCCACCCCATCATATTCTTTTTCACCACTTTAAAATATGAGTCATACCCTAATCACAATCCTCCAGTGAGTCTCCATAACATTTATAACAAAAACTGAAGCCTGCAAATGCCTATCATATCCAGTCTATGGGCATTTCTCAGACTTTATTCTTTATTTCCAGCAACACTGCACTTCTTACCGGTCCTTGGACACAAACGTTTGACTGCCTAGGGACGTCTTCACTCCCTCTTCTCTCTCCCATATGTCTCTCACTCCTCTCAGTGATTCAGTGCTCTGTTCAGAGAGGATCTGCTGACCTTCTGTGATAGTCTGGGTCCAGCCCAATCCAGGAAGGGTTCTGTATCATTTAAGTGGAAGGAATCTGAGAGAGGGAATGAGCGACTCAGATGAACAAGAACTAGGAAGCCATATTAAAGTTAGGGGAAAAATCCAAAGGGTAACAGGAAGCTACTACCATCCATACGTGAGCTGGTGGGAAACACAGTGGACAGGTGAGGCTACCAGAGGCCATAAACCAGGGCCATGTGGCAGGAGACAGAATCTCCACTGAGGCATCTGAAAATGATGCTACACCTCCTCCTCCATCAAAAAACTTTGACCTGTTTTCTTTTTTTTCAAGCTCTTTTGTACAATGCTCAGAGGTATCACCATTTGCTTTTTCCTCCCTAAACTCATCTCTTTTTTTTTTTTTTTTTTGATAACAAAAAAAATTTTTTGGCTTGCCAAACACTAGGTAATTTGATTAGAACAAAATAATCTTTCATATGTAGACTTCAAAATCATGCTGTTAATTCAATTAGATTAAAATCCAAGTCCTTCCATAGCCCATAGAGTCTGACCGCCCCCCACTCCTCTCTGATCTCATTTCCCACCACCATTATTCACTGACTGTATTCCAGCCCCACTGGATCCTTGCCTCCCCTGAATATCCAAAGTTACCCCCACTTCAGGTACTTTGCACTTACTGTTTCCTTTGTCTAAATGTACTTTTCCCTGAAATCCACCTGATGTATTCCCTCATCTACTTACCTGTCTATTCAGAAAGTCCATATCTAAAATAGTCCTGCTACTGCTGCTGCTAAGTCGCTTCAGTCGTGTCTGACTCTGTGCGACCCCATAGACGGCAGCCCACCAGGCTCTCCCGTCCCTGGGATTCTCCAGGCAAGAACACTGGAGTGGGTTGCCATTTCCTTCTCCAATGCATGAAAGTGAAAAGTGAAAGTGAAGTCGCTCAGTCGTGTCCGACTCTTAGCGACCCCATGGACTGCAGCCCACCAGGCTCCTCCATCCATGGGATTTTCCAGGCAAGAGTACTGGAGTGGGGTGCCATTGCCTTCTCCAAAAATAGTCCTACCCCTATCTAAAATAGCACTACCACCCTTCACCATTCTTACTCCCTTACCTTTATTTTTCTCATAGCACTTATCACTATCTAACACACCACATATTGATTTGCTTTTTTGTTTCTGGGAGGTCTTTATTGACTAGAACACAGTCTCTATGAGAGCAGGGACCTTGTCTATTTTGGGCAATGTTGTATCTATAGAACTTAGTGCAGCATCTGGCATAAAATAAATGTTTAATAAATATTTATTAGCCAAAACTCACAAATAATTTAAATGCTGTCTTCCACAAATGACTAACCATTATAATTTGCTAGTCATAGAAACAATGAAAGTATATTTCTAGTCACTATAGATCACTTCTTTTGGCATGTCCTTCAACAGGAGTACTTTTATTGTTTTGCATTTTGCAACAACCAGAGCTATTCACAGATATATTTAGGGTAGGGTAGATGTCATAATTTTTCCAGAACATGTCATTATAAAATAATAACATTATTATAATTTAGAGTAGTCATAATCTGATAAGAGGCTCCCCAAAATGAAAAAAAAAAAAAAACCACTTAGAATATATTATACATATTCTGTTTTAATCTTTTCAAAAGCAATCATCTAGATGAAGAAGTATAAAACATGCCTGGCTAATATGAGTAGAAGAAAACAGAGACAGACAGTTATCACCTCTTTCTTGGACCAGCCTCTAATGAGACTGCTATCTAAGATTATGGCAGTGTGCCAGTGTGTTATGTGAAAAGGCAAATCCAAAATGTTCCATAGCCCTGCTTTCCCACTTTCAATTCTCAAGTTAATCTTATCTTTAGATCTCAGCAAGATTGCCAAATAGACCGGATGGGAATTGATAACCAAGATTCAAGGAAAAACCATTATGTGATACACACAACTGGCCTTTTGTAGGATGTCCATCCAATTATCATCAATCCATTAATTACTGAGTGGAACAATGAAAAGCTTTTCAGATTAATTACATGTGGATATTAGGTATATAATGTTTTATAGTAAAAGTCAAATCTCTCTAGAGTAACCTGCTATTTAAACCATTAAAATAACTAATGGTGAGACATTATCCAGGAGTAATGATACCTAACAAAGAAAGTAAAAAAAAAAAATATTTGGGACTATGAGAATGATAATCACGCCAACCAGCAATCAAAATGTAACCATACATTTGAAATTGGGAAGCAGGACTGATTTTAGAAAAGCAACAGGTATTAATTCATTTCAAAGAGAAATCTCTTCAGATAATTCACTCCACCCCTCTATCATCATCATTTCAAGGAAAAACCTCAATTGCAGAATTAAAGAGGTTTGAAGAGTCTTCTAAACTTAATGAGTCTTTCACATGCTTAGGAGATGCAATTAGCGTGCGTGCTTAGTCACTTCAGTCCTGTCTGACTCTTTGCAACTCAATGGACTGTAGCCCACCAGGCTCCTCTGTCCATGGGATTCTCCAAGCAAGAGTACTGGAGTGGGTTGCCATGCCATCCTCCACAGGATCTTCGCAACCCAGTGAATAAACTTGTCTCTCTGTATCTCCTACATTGCAGGTGGATTCTTTACCACTGAGCCACTGGGGAAGCCCCCAAAGCTAGAAAACAGATAGAAAACTTTGTTGCCTCCTTGTCCCTGTGCTATATAGCTGCTTCATTTACTTCTTGGGTGCTCTTACAGCTGGGTGTAGCAGATTAGTCTTAGATTAGACCCATGAGGTGGGTACTAAAGAATAGTACTAAACCTGTTCTTTAGACCTGCCTAGGCAGAACATATCAGATTTTCCTGATAGTTCAGTTGGTAAAGAATCCACCTGCAATGCAGGGAGACCCTGGTTCGATTCCTGGGTTGGGAAGATCTGCTGGAGAAGGGACAGGTTACCCACTCCAGTATTCTTGGGCTTCCCTTGTGACTCAGCAGGCAGAACATATTTCAGGGAAGAACTAGTCACAGTAAAATATTTCTCAGTCAATTTAAAAAGTAAACCTCTTTTCAACTTCTTAAGCATCTCTTTGGTGTATTATCTATAACTACTGCTTTTAATATAGAGTAATACATAATATCA
The DNA here is from genome assembly GCA_006410635.1 of Cephalophus harveyi. Classification (NCBI taxonomy): domain Eukaryota; kingdom Metazoa; phylum Chordata; class Mammalia; order Artiodactyla; family Bovidae; genus Cephalophus; species Cephalophus harveyi. Next base: position 123,422 of record SJYT01024733.1, read on the forward strand.
ATTCTTTTAGAATAAGAATCAATAATCTTTGATTTCAGCAATGCTATCCCCATTTTTCCTTCCATAATTATTTTAATAAGACAGCTAAAATATTTTCTGAACTAAAGTGGCAGTGGCAGAATTATTTAGTGGTTCTCTGCATGAATGCCTGACATTTTCCCCCAAATCAACAAATATTTAAAGTCAACAACCAATAAAGTCTGTTAATTGAAAAGCATCTAACTGGAACTGAACTCTCTGAAGAGAATGAGCTTGTTTCCCTCTCCATGGCACTGTACATTAAAAAAGAGGATAAAATTAAAACTATTAAGAACTCCTAATAGAAAGCATTAAAATAAATGATGAGATAATGACAATAGAAAATAACTTTATGAAGAAACTCAGTAACAATAGCTAGTAATAAGCCATGATAAACTTTCTCCTTACCCTGATGAATTAAATTATGACTTCATTGCACTTGTTTCCCTTCAGATACAGAATTCTATCGATTATCATTCATTGCTAAAGTTAATTCTTACTATATTGGGATTCTTACCAGAGAAGAACTTCACTCATTTTTTATTTGTAAAACAGTGTAAAAAAAACTCTTTACTTATATCAAGTAGTTCTGGGATTATGGAAATTACTATTTCTATACAACATCAGTATCCTCACAATGAACCACCAGAATCTCTTTCGAAAGCTATCAAATAAATAATTTGAACTGAAGCCTGATTTTTTTCATTGATTCCTAATAGGTCATCACTGCTCAAATATCTTTGGATTAGTTTCGTCATCTGCCCATTAAATCCTATATTGCATATTTCCCCCATTCTCTTCTCATCTCCAATTCCAAGTTGACTGCTCTTTCTATAGACAAATAATTTTATACACACTATTATTTTTAAGTGTCTCACACAAACTTTTTCAACTTACTTTTCTAAAATATCCCTTCTCTGTTACAAAACATCTTGTCCTTTCCTGATTTTTGCAATAAATAGCCCCCCCCCCCCCTTTCTAATACTAACTTCTTAAACTGCGCTTGCAAGGACATCCTCAGTTTCCAGCCTCACTCCTCCACTGATTCCTTCTCCTCTGCCTTCCAGGACCAATCAGTCTTCCCTTGATCCTAACCCTGTTCACTAGCAAGTTATCAGCACCACTTTCACTACGATGTTTCCAGTCCTTCAAATGTTCCCTAACATCTCCAAGCTGTTCTAACACTTTGTCAGGGTATTCAAGATCTGCACTAGGTTTTACCATACTACTCCCCAAAACATTATCTTTACTACTGATAGCCTTCTTTAAGAAACTTACCTTTCCTGAATAAGGGCAAATTTACCTTGCCTGATTTTTGACAGTGCTGTGGGTACCTTCTTTCTTCACCTGCCTGATTCTCAAGCTGGGCTTACAATCTGTCTTCTCTGTGAAGCTTCTTGTATGGCCCTAGATCACACTGACTCTGCCTTTTTCTGATTCCCTATAGTTTTCACAAACCAACTCCTAGTTCAGGTCTCAATTAAAAAAATTACTCTTTATTTACATTTGCATCCTTTCCTTTGAGAAACCAAAATAAACAATTAGCCAACAAGTTAATATTTACTGATCACTCACTTGTCAGTCACTCTGTTGGGCTGAGGGAATATAAGTAAAGTGAAATCACTCAGTCATGTCCGACTCTTTGGGACCCCATGGACTGTAGCCTATCAGGCTCCTCCGTCTATGGGATTTTCCAGGCAAAGGTGCTGGAATGGATTGCCATTTCCTTCTCCAGGGGATCTTCCCAACCCAGGAATCGAACCCGGGTCTCCCACATTGCAGGCAGACACTTTACCGTCTGAGCCACCAGGGAAGAAGGTGTAATATTTCTTTTATTTACTCACAGTTCTTAATTCAATGCACCTTTCAGATAATAATGAAAAATAAAACAGCAAATTACCACCAACAGATCAGCTATTATAAATGACCACTATCCCAAAGATTTTGAAGAGTTGTTATATATATATAAAAAGATCAGTTCAGTTCATTTCATTTGCTCAGTCATGTCCGACTCTTGGCAACCCCATGAATCGCAGCATGCCAGGCCTCCCTGTCCATCACCAACTCCCGGAGTTCACTCAGACTCACGTCCATCGAGTCAGTGATGCCATCCAGCCATCTCATCCATACCATGCAAAAGGTCATGCAGGAACTAGGTTTGTGTGATTGCAAATTAAAAGACACTTGCTTCTTAGAAAAAAAGTTATGACCAACCTTCAGTTCAGTTCAGTTCAGTCACTCAGTCGTGTCCGACCCTTTGCGACCCCGTGGACTGTAACCTACTAGGCTTCTCCATCCGTGGGATTCTCCAGGCAAGAATACTGGAGTGGATTGCCATTTCCTTCTCCAGGGGATCTTCCCGACCCAGGGATCGAACCCAGGTCTCCCGCATTGGAGGCAGACGCTTTAACCTTTGAGCCACCAGGGAAGCATGACCAACCTAGACATCATATTAAAAAGCAAAGACATTACTTTGCCAACAAAGGTCTGTCTAGTCAAAGCTATGGTTTTTCCAGTAGTCATGTGGATGTGAGAGTTGGACTATAAAGAAAGCTGAGTGCCAAAGAATTGATGCTTTTGAACTGTGGTGTTGGAGAAGACTCTCGAGAGTCCCTTGGACTGCAAGGAGACCCAAGCAGTCCATCCTAAAGGAAATCAGTCCTGAGTGTTCACTGGAAAGACTGATGTTGAAGCTGAAACTCCAATACTTTGGCCACCTGATGCAAAGAACTGACTTATTGGAAAAGACCCTGATGCTGGGAAAGACTGAAGGTGGGAGAAGGGGACAACAGAGGATGAGATGGTTGGGTGGCATCACCAACTCAATGGACATGAGTTTGAGTAAACTCCAGGAGTTAGTGATGGACAGGGAGGCCTGGCATGCTGCAGTCCATGGGATCGCAGAGTCAGACATGACTGAGTGACTGAACTGAACTGAATCCTAGGTGTTGAATATTTTGAAAGCAAATACACTAATTTTAAAATTACATTCACTAAAACATACATTTCCATATTCGCACTGTTGCCAGTACATCTGACAAGCAAGCAGAAAGCTATGATTTACAATCACATGAACAACACAATATTAACAATTACTGATATCCAAGGTATTCCAATTCCAAAAATACATCTTACAAGGAAAAAAAAAAAAAAACTTGAATATCAAAAATGTACAAGCAAAGAAGGAAAACAAAACAACAGTTTGAGAACATACATACATTTCTAAACATGTTGGTCGTTCCATTAGTTAAACATTAAAATTATTGTATGACCTACTATTTTCAAAGCATATATTTTAAAACTCTATGTTCTACATACCTGTCCAGTCTCCTACTATCTTAAGGTGGACCCCAAATGTTGCTTTGGTTTCAGTAGGACACTAAAAAATAAATAAATACTGGAATCAATTCTGAATAATAATTATGTATTACCAGACTGTGATTCAATTACTACTTTTATTCTCATAGCATATCTCCAAAATCAATAGAAAATAGAAAGAATGGACTAAAAATCTATACAGATCCTCATTAGTGGGGGAAAAATAAAGCAATGCCAAGCAGTCAATAAGAAAATACCCATTTCTCTAAAAACCCATACATATTTATATAAAACAAAACAATACACACAGCCTAAAACTGCTAGTGTACCTAAGCACAAATCTTGCTTAAGTATCCTCTGAGTTGAAATATTTATGAGGACACAGCTTTTAACCACAAAGGAAGAAATGGAGACTAATGATTTTAGTGTCTTTTTCTTCACAGATATTATTATACACTTCATATTCTAATAAATTCCAGTGAAATGAAAAAAAATTTATCAGCATGACCTGATTTCATTATGTCCAGTGAAGGAACTCCTACTGAAAGAGTTTTATTTCATTCTCTCCCTTAATTCTCAAAAAAATCTAGAGTAAAATGTAAGGGTACCTGGAAAAGGGAGTGAACTGTGGTACTGGAGGTAAGAAAAAGGTAAACATCTGTGGTCCCATGTTTACGAAATATAGAAAATAGCCACATAGCAAAAATGGGAGAATAATTTTCAGTTCACAATAAGAAAATGCAGAATCTCCTTTTAAGAATCCCAATCTCTTTCCACAATTCTAAAATTCAAAATTTCTCAAAAATGAGTTTTTTTAAATGGCCCATTTGGTTGTACTATCCAACTGAATTGAAGGGAAGGTAATGATGTGAGGTTAATGAACTTTTATACAGAAGTACTTTCCTAATGAAATACTCATTTGTTAAAAATGCTGACTCATATCCTGTTAAAGATCTTATGTAATATATTAAATATGTATACTTTTTATTTTTTAAAAAGCCTCGAAATTCTGAATTCTGAAAATACATCTAACATAAGAGTTATGGGTAAGGGATCATGTGCATGTGACTGCACAGTGTTCATTGAGTACCATGGGCCAAAGGCACTGCCAAGTTCATTTATAAAAGCTCATGATAACCCTGGTGAGTTGTCTTATATAGTTAAGAAAATTGAGTAGATCCAAGACAGAGTTTGGATCCAGGTCTGTCTGACTATACAGTTCTTAACTGTGGCAGGCCACTATTTCCACTAAAGCAAAGATATGGAAAATGGGTAAGGACTGCATGAGAAATCAAATGGAGTAGAAGGATAAAAAAGGATTTGTTGAAGATGAGTCGAATCAATGTGTTGTTGTTTAGTCAATAAGTCCTGCCCAACTCTTTGTGACCCCCACAGACTGTAGTCTGCCAAGCTCCTCTATCCATGGGATTCCCAGGCAAGATTACTGGAGTGGGTTGCCATTTCCTTCTCTAGGGCATCTTCTCAACCCAGGGATTGAACCCTGGTCTCCTGCATTGCAGGTGAATTCTTCACAGCTGAGCTAGTTGAGAAGCCCTTAGAATCAATGTACAACAATATAAATTAAAGAAAAATATGGGCTGAAGTTAAAGCACAGATAAAAGAAAATGGCAGTGGCTCTGAGGGCCCTGTAATACAGAATGGGCTACATGAAGCAAATTGAAGGTCTTCAAGCTCACTGAGTCACATAAGGTCACATAAGGATGCTCTAAAGAAAAGAAATAAAGGAAGGTGAAGACACCATGGAGATAATGTAAAAACTCATCAAAGAAGAATGACAGATTGGAAGTCAATGAAAACACTAAATAAATAGGTATTCATCATCCGTTCATGACAAATTATAAACTAAAAAGCACATGTTCAGGGTTGAGATCTATTGTAACTTGGAATTTCCAACCACAATTTGACAGTCGGTGTTTCTAATAGGATTATTACTATGAATAGTAATTTAAAATATTGAAACACATCAAAATATTATAAAAATTATACTATTTAAATATATTGATACTATTAAAGCTATATTATTCTATTTACAATTTTGACTTTTAAATTGCATTCTAGTTTTTAATAACTCCAATCTGTTTTGTCATTAGTAAATCTCCAAACAAAATGATATCACACTACTTAATGCCAGCCAAAGCCTCTATGGAGTAAAAGCTGTAGCCGCCAGAAAGCAAGGCTCTCAGCAGAGTTGTAGGCTACCAATCTGATTGTCCACATTGTCTCTTGATGTTTCCCTTACTGTGAATTAAATCTCAGGTTATGAAAAGAAGACTTAAGCCAAGAAGACAGAACAGGGAGCAACAAAGTTAGTCTTTTTATGTCTGAATATGCATCTGGCTTGATTTAACCTTATAATATATTCTAAAGGAATTTTGCATTTTGTCAAACATTCACATCTCTGTTCTATTCTTTAAGTGCAAATCCTATGAATGATAAATACATATGATTTTAACATTCCCTCATGTCTTGTAGTAGCCTTTACACCTCCCTCTTCTAAATGCTGGCCAAATGCTTCTGGACAGCTTTGAAAGCTGATCTAGTTGTGAGCAGAGGAAACTCAATATTGTTTCTCCCAAACTCTTGGGAATAATGCCGTTATAAATCACTGATACTTCCTCAAACTTGCTAGGAATTAAGAAGATAGATTTTAACAGAGTCTTTTCCCAATCACATCACCCCAAATTTGAAGGAGGCCAGAACAGAATAGCACACAGAATGACTTCTGCATGTGTGTTTTGAAACAATGACTGAAAATCTTAGTATCACGTTAGTAGCTTTCCACAAATAATGTTCAGATTCACTGATGTTGTCTAAAGCAGTGTAGAGATTCTTTAATGTTGTTTCACTGTCTTTTTAAAGTTGCTTAGAAAACTTCTGAAAGGGAATAAATAATATTCATATCTATGGTTGTCTTCTCTTAGAACATTATAAAGAAATATGGTAATGACAAATTTTTAGTTAAAAACATTGAAGGAAAATACATGTAATAAGGTTCACATTATTAAAATAAAAACAGATATTAGTATTCTTCCTCAATACACAGAAATACATTGATGAGAATATATATTTTAAAAATATTAGCTAAAG
>SJYT01024733.1:130106-203239 GCA_006410635.1 Cephalophus harveyi
TTAGCTCCTGGGAGGTAAATTGAAGATAGAGAAAATAACTCATTTCATACACATTTATTTAAAAATTATACTTTTTAGTGTTTATGATTTTAAAAATTTTAAAAGTTTAATTTAAAATAAAAACATCAAAGCATTGCTGAGTCTTACTTTAGTCTCACTCAAGTTTCCTAGGGGAAGAGAATGGAGTATGGCTGATGTTGACCTTAATGTAAGTAGCAGAATAGTCATCACCTAGTTTAAGGAGAAGTAGATAAAGTGACAAAGAGAAGGCAATGGCACCCACTCCAGTACTCTTGCCTGGAAAATCCCACGGACGGAGGAGCCTGGTAGGCTGCAGTCCATGGGGTCACTAAGAGTTAGACACGACTGAGCGACTTCACTTTCAATTTTCACTTTCATGCATTGGAGAAGGAAACGGCAACCCACTCCAGTGTTCTTGCCTGGAGAATCCCAGGGACGGGGGAGCCTGGTGGACTGACGTCTATGGGGTCGCACAGAGTTGGACATGACTGAAGCAACTTAGCAGTAGCAGATAAAGTGACAGAATTTGCAGCAACAGCCCTGGAGGAATGTGTGCTTTGATATCCTGGAGAAAAACAAATCTTTTTTCCTCAAATTATTTGTTCAAAATGACATTGGGTTTCTAATGTGCTCAAATGACTAATGATTTTATAACTGTCCCACAAAAATATAAACAGATATTACATAATCATCTTACATTTGAGAACAAAATGTAAAAATGATGTCACTGCACAAGAATTTATCCAACATGGAAAAGAAATTTAAAAGCCACAATACTTTTCTTTTTAAATCAAGAGGTTTGCAATAAAAAATAAAAATAATTCTAAAATGCATGTTATTATAGTAAGCATTAAATTTTTAATGTAACAAATATCTTAAACCAGAGAAAATGATCACAGAATATGATGTTCTTTAATCATTATTGTCACATCTTTATTTTTAAATCTCTTTTCCAAAGCTCTAGCTTCACATTTTCTATGCCTGCTAGATAATTTCCACCTGAAATTCACTCTAAATTGTAACACATCCAAAATCGCTATTATCTTATTTTCCAAATTATCTCTTTCTAATTCCCATAGATCTGGACATAGAACCTAACCTACCAGAAAAGAGGTTCAAATCTCAGAGTACTGCCAGGTATTTCTCTTCCTGCTAGAATTCAATCAACTTTCAAGTTCTTTCAAATCATATTACCAAAGAAAATGTCTGATTATAGCAGTCTCCTATTGATTAACCTTTCATGTCCTTCTATAGGAAAATACATTTTACAGGCTTCCCTGGTGGCTCAGGTGATTAAGACTCTGCCTGCAGTGCATGAGACCTGGGTTCAGTCCCTGGGTGGGTAAGATCCCGTGGAGAAGGGGACAGCAACCCTAGTATTCTTGCCTAGAAAATTCCATGGACAGTGGAGCCTGGTGGGCTACAGTACATGTGGTTGCAAAGAGTAGGACACGACTGAGCAACTAACACTTTCATAGGAAAATCCACGTATTCTTTCTTTCCTACAGTCTATGACCAACCACATTTGTTCCAAACCCTTTTCCAGTTTTATATTCCATTGTTTCTCTTTGATTCATTCTAACCTAGCTAAACCAACATGGATCAACTAGTATATTTTCTTGTTTCTTCATTTCCCCACATACTATTAATAATGACTTCATTCCCATTTCTCATGCTGAACACTAGCAATTCTTTAAGACTTATCTCAAAGGACACCATTTTCATGAAGAAATCTCATTTTCCCATGCTATAAAAATTCTTAACTTCCCTGAAATTCCAAATTACTTGACTTTTACATCCTTTATTATGATTCCACTTCTTTAATTTGGCATAAGTTTTTTTTTTTTTTTTGGTATTAATAGACGTAAGTGTCTTAAGATCAAGAATTATTTCTAAATCATTATATATTCCACATCATCTTACGCTCAGCAGATATGCATTCAAGTATCAGTTAATGTAACACTGGAGAATTAACCTGAGAGTGAATAATGACTTCAACAATGAGCAATTCTTCTAAAATGTATTCATCAACATATATGTTTTAAGTATTACAAAGTTACAGGAGCTCCTATAATTTCACAGATGAGGACTGTTCTAAAAGTAATACAGGAGATAATGAGCCAAAAGTGAAAAATCCATCACAGCATAACATCTTGACTCTAAACATTTTGACAAATATAAAATTTCAGTATTTACTGTTTTACTTGAAAGAAAAATTAGTATTTAGTCATATATTTACATGAGAAAATATGCTAAATATTAAACAGAAAACTCCTGGAAATGTATGTAAATGAGATTTTCACTAACTTCAATGAAATGTGTATACTATCTCAACTCGCTCAAAAAAAAAAACCACTAAGATAATAGTTTAAGAATATAAAAATATAGACAATACATGGGGAACAATACCGACAATGGAAAGATGTAAGCATATTTTGAAAGATAAAATGTGGATGAGATGATGGTTTGGGAACTGACTGAAACAAATTTCAGAGCTGAAATCCCACTAATCTTCAAAAAGGGGATCACCTTGAGAACAAAGTCCATCCTTCCTACATAAGTCTGGGGAAACTCAAGTCTTAAAGAGACAATAGGAGAAAGCTGAGCTTGGATTTATATAATTTTTTAAAAAAGAGAAGTGTCCATGTCTGTGTATGGGATAATTTGATGTCCCCAGATTACCTCACCCGAAGCACAAGCCAGGCAACTCTATCCCCAGAAAACCAAACACAAGTTGGACAAGCAGAGGTGGACCAAAAAGGGCTCAGGATGCAGGAACAACCCATACCGTGGAAAGGAGCGCTGAGATGTCATTCACTTGCTCAGGAAAGATTTAATACAAGTAGCCTAAGTGCCGTTTCACATTTACACCTCCCAAACTGAGCTCTACAAATCCTCATTATAACCTGCTCTCTCCACAGCCCTCCCTATCTTAGTTAATGCAGCTCCAGTTGCTCAGACCAGACCAAACCAAACCAAACCTTAATTCTTCTATGTCCTTCACATACCCAGTCTAACAAGAAATCCTGCTAACTCTAACTTTCAAATATATCAGGAACTGCCACCAGCTCCACTCTGAGCATCGTCACACCCCGGTTGGATGACCTCAGCAGCCTCCCAACTGGTCCTCTGCTCTGCTCCTTTCTCCTTTCATCTTAACACAGCAGCTGGAGTGACCCTGTTAAAAAGTAAGCCAGGTGATGTCCTTCCTCCACCCAGAAACCTCCATTGGCTTCTTCCTCTCTTAAAGTAAAAGCGAAAGCCCTTGCGGTGTTATATAAACATACCAAATCTGACTCCTCATGATTTCTCTGGCCTTATCTCCTACCATCTTTCCTTTGTCTTAGTGTATTCCAGACACACTGATCTCTGACCTCCTCAACTCACACACACACACACACACGCACTACACACACACAACCACAGATACGAGTCAACATATATCAACTATAACTCAAGATGAGAACTGCCTGGGGTCCTAAGATGGCGGAGGAATAGGACAGGGAGACCACTTTCTCCCCCACAAATTCATCAAAAGAACATTTCAACGCTGACTAAATTTTACAAAACAACTTCTGAATGCTGGCAGAGGACATCAGACACCCAGAAAAGCAGATTATTGTCTTCAAAAACAGGTAGGAAAAATATAAAAGACAAAAAAAGAGACAAAGGAGGTAGGGAGGGAGCTCCATCCTGGGAAGCAAATCCTGTCCCGGTAAGGGAGTCTTAAAAAGAAAGAAGTTTCCAAACACCAGGAAACACTCTCACTGCCGAATCTGGGGCTAGCCTTGGAAGCACAGAGGGCAACATAACAGGGAAGAAAAATAAATAAATAATTAAAACCAACAGATTATGAGTCCAATGGTAACTCCCCCAGCGAAGAAGCAGCGCAGACGTCTACATCCGCCACTAGCAAGTGGGGGCTGGGCAGGGAGGCTCGGGTTGCAGTGCTTTTTAAGAATCGGGCAGAACGCTCCGAATGTAACCAGAGCGAACTAACTGGGACTAGCATACCAGACTGTGGGATAGCTACCACACAAAAAGCTCTAATATAAGACTCCACCAGGACCACACACAGAACAAAGGATGGAACAGAAACAGCCAGCTGCAGACCATCCCCCATCGATGACAGGCAGCCAGAGCCATAAAGGCTGGAAGGGGGCAATCGCAGCCCTGGAGAGACTTTACCTACCAAACTGCAAGCAGGCTTCTTTGCTAACTAAGACTTCTTGGGGTTCTGGACAGTCAACATCTGCCTGACAAGGGGCACCAGCGGTACACCCAGAAAACTGAGCAGCAGGGAAAGGCAATAAGTCGCAGTGACCACGCTCGCCAAACACCTGAGCTACTCGGTCCTGGGAAGGGCACAAAACACAGGCCCAACCGAATCTGCACTTCTGAGGGCTACCTGAGATCTGAGCCTGAGCGGCTTAGATCGGGGAGGTGCATGCAGCCTAGGGCTGGCCTCAGACAGTTCCCGGCAGAGCAACATAGAGCCTGAATGGTGTGTGCCATGTGTAGGGGCATGCCCAGTGTGGCTGAGACACTGCGAGCCCACACCAGTGGTATTTGTTTGCAGCATCCCTGCCTCCCCACAGGGCGACTGAACAAGTGAGCCTAAAAAAAAAAAAAAGTGTACACCAACACCCTCCTTGTGTCAGGGCGGAAATCAGAAACTGAAAAGACCAGCAAACAAAAGAAGCTAACCTTGGAAGTGACCTCACACTGCCCACAACACCAGAGAAAGTCCCAAAAATATCTTTACTACTTTTACAACCATTCTCTTTTTTCTTTTTTTTCTTTTGTTGATGTTGTTGTTTGATTGTTTTTTCTTTTCTTTTCCTTCTCTCTTTTTTTTAACTTTTTAAAATTTTAAGTGCTCTATTTCTCCTTTAATTTTAATTTTTATAACCTATTATCATTTTAAAAAAAAAGGGGGGGACCCTATTTTTAAAGCAAATGCCATATATATATATATTTTGTGTGGTTGTTGTTTTTTAATAATTCTTGTGACTTTTTTTTTTTCTTCTTGTTCTTCTTCTTTTCTTTAATACTGTATTTTTGAAAATCCAACCTCTACTCTAGATTTTTAATCTTTGCTTTTTGGTATTTCTTGTCAATTTTGTACATTTAAAAACCCAAACTTCAGTACCCAATTTTACCTGAGAGCGAGATTACTGGCTTGACCACTCTCTTCTCCTTTGGACTCTCCTTTTTTGCCACCAGGCTGTCTCTGTCTTCCCCCTTCCCCTTCTCTTCTCTACCCAACTCTGTGAATCTCTGTGTGTTCCAGAAGATGGAGAACACTTAAGGAACTGGTTACTGGATGGATCTGTCTCTCTCCTTTTCATCTCCCTCTGTTATCCTCCTGGCCACCTCTGTCTACTTCCTCCCACTTCTCTTCACTGTATAACTCTGTGAATATCTCTGAGTGGTCCAGACTGTGGAGAGCACATAAGGAAGTGATTACTGGCTAGCTTGCTCTCTCCTCTTTTGATCCCACCTCATCTCATTCCAGCCACCTCTAACTACCCCCTCCCTCTTCTCTTCCCCATGTAACTCAGTGAACCTCTCTGGGTGTCCCTCAATGTGGAGAAACTTTTCACCTTTAACCTAGATGTTTTATCATCTGGGCTGTATAGATGGAGAAGTCTTGAGGCTACTGTAAAAATAAAACTGAAAACCAAAAGCAGAAAGCTTAAGTCCAAATCCTGAGAACATCAGAGAACTCCTGAATCCAAGGAACATTAATCGATAGGAGCTCATCAAATGCCTCCATATCTACACTGAAACCAAGCACTACCCAAGGGCCAACAAGTTCCAGAGCAAGACATACCACGCAAATTCTACAGCAACAGAGGAACACACACACCCCTGAGCTTCCATATACAGGCAGCTCAAGTTACTCCAAAATCATAGATATCTCATAACTCATTACTGGACACCTCATTGCACTCCAGAGAGAAGAAATCAAGCTCTACCCACCAGAACACTGACACAAGCTTCCCTAACCAAGAAACCTTGACAAGCCACTGATACAACCCCACCCACAGTGAGGAAACTACATAATAAAGAGAACTCCACAAATTCCCAGAATACAGAAAGGATACCCCAAACGCAGCAATATAAACAAGATGAAGAGACAGAGGAATACCCAGCAGGTAAAGGAACAGGAGAAAAACCCACCAAACCAAACAAAAGAGGAAGAGAGGGAATCTACCTGAGAAAGAATTCCGAATAATGATAGTGAAAAAGATCCAAAATCTTGAAATCAAAATGGAATCACAGATAAAAAGCCTGGAGACAAGGATTGAGAAGATGCAAGAAAGGTTTAACAAGGACCTAGAAGAAATGAAAAAGAGTCACTATATAATGAATAATGCAATAAATGAGATCAGAAACACTCTGGAGGCAACAAATAGTAGAATATCGGAGGCAGAAGATAGGTTTAGTGAAATAGAAGATAGAATGGTAGAAATAAATGACAGAGAGAAAAAAAGAAAAACGAATTAAAAGAAATGAGGACAATTTCAGAGACCTCCAGGACAATATGAAATGCTCCAACATTCGAATAATAGGAGTCCCAGAAGAAGAAGACAAAAAGAAAGACCATGAGAAAATACATGAGGAGATAATAGTTGAAAACTTCCCTAAAATGGGGAAGGAAATAATCACCCAAGTCCAAGAAACCCAGAGAGTTCCAAACAGGATAAACCCAAGGCGAAACACCCCAAGACACATATTAATCAAATTAACAAAGACCAAACACAAAGAACAAATATTAAAAGCAGCAAGGGAAAAACAACAAATAACACACAAGGGGATTCCCATAAGGATAACTGCAGATCTTTCAATAGAAACTCTTCAGGCGAGGAGGGAATGGCAAGACATACTTAAAGTGATGAAAGAAAATAACCTACAGCCCAGATTACTGTACCCAGCAAGGATCTCATTCAAATATGAAGGAGAAATCAAAAGCTTTACAGATAAGCAAAAACTGAGAGAATTCAGCACCACCAAACCAGCTCTCCAACAAATGCTAAAGGATATTCTTTAGACAGGAAACATAAAAAGGGCATATAAACCCGAACCCAAAACAATAAAGTAAATGGCAACAGGATCATACTTATCAATAATTACCTTAAACGTAAATGGGTTGAATGCCCCAACCAAAAGGCAAATACTGGCTGAATGGATACAAAAACAAGACCCCTATATATGCTGCCTACAAAAGACCCACCTCAAAACAAGGGACACATACAGACTGAAAGTGAAGGGCTGGAAAAAGATATTCCACGCAAATAGAGACCAAAAGAAAGCAGGAGTAGCTATACTCATATCCGATAAAATAGACTTTAAAGTGAAGACTGTGAAAAGAGACAAAGAAGGCCACTACATAATGATCAAAGGATCAATCCAAGAAGAAGATATAACAATTATAAATATATATACACCCAACATAGGAGCACCGCAATATGTAAGACAAATGCTAACAAGTATGAAAGGGGAAATTAACAATAACACAGTAATAGTGGGAGACTTTAATACCCCACTCACATCTATGGACAGATCAACCAAACAGAAAATTAACAAAGAAACGCAAACTTTAAATGATACAATAGACCAATTAGACCTAACTGATATCTATAGGACATTTCACCCCAAAACAATGAATTTCACCTTTTTTCTCAAGTGCTCATGGAAGCTTCTCCAGGATAGATCACATCCTGGGCCATAAATCTAACCTTGATAAATTCAAAAAAATCGAAATCATTCCAAGTATCTTTTCTGACCATAATACATTAAGATTAGATCTCAATTACAAGAGAAAAACTATTAAAAATTCCAACATATGGAGGCTGAACAACACGCTTCTGAATAACCAATAAATCACAGAAGAAATCAAAAAAGAAATCAAAATATGCATAGAAACGAATGAAAATGAAAACACAACAACCCAAAACCTGTGGGACACTATCAAAGCAGTCTGAAGAGGAAAGTTCATATCAATACAGGCATACCTCAAGAAACAAGAAAAAAGTCAAATAAATAACCTAACTGTACACCTAAAGCAACTAGAAAAGGAAGAAATGGAGAACCCCAGAGTTCGTAGAAGGAAAGAAATCTTAAAAATTAGGGCAGAAATAAATGCAAAAGAAACGAAAGAGACCATAGCAAAAATCAAGAAAGCAAAAAGCTGGTTCTTTGAAAGGATAAATAAAATTGCCAAACCATTAGCCAGACTCATCAAGAAACAAAGAGAGAAAAATCAAATCAATAAAATTAGAAATGAAAATGGAGAGATCACAACAGACAACTCAGAAATACAAAGGATCATAAGAGACTACTATCAGCAATTATATGCCAATAAAATGGACAACGTGGAAGAAATGGACAAATTCTTAGAAAAGTACAACTTTCCAAAACTGAACCAAGAAGAAATAGAAAACCTTAACAGACCCATCAAAGCACGGAAATTGAAACTGTAATCAGAAATCTTCCAGCAAACAAAAGCCCAGGTCCAGACGGCTTCACAGCTGAATTCTACCAACAATTTCGAGAAGAGCTAACACCTATCCTACTGAGACTCTTCCAGAAAATTTCAGAGGAAGGTAAACTTCCAAACCCATTCTATGAGGCCACCATCACCCTAATACCAAAACCTGACAAAGATGTCACCAAAAAAGAAAACT
Source organism: Cephalophus harveyi (assembly GCA_006410635.1). NCBI lineage: Eukaryota > Metazoa > Chordata > Mammalia > Artiodactyla > Bovidae > Cephalophus > Cephalophus harveyi. The sequence continues at coordinate 138,821 of SJYT01024733.1, forward strand.
ACAGGCCAATACCACTGATGAACATAGATGCAAAAATCCTTAACAAAATTCTAGCAATCAGAATCCAACAACACATTAAAAAGATCATACACCATGACCAAGTGGGCTTTATCCCAGGGATGCAAGGATTCTTCAATATCCACAAATCAATCAATGTAATTCACCACATTAACAAACGGAAAAATAAAAGCCATATGATTATCTCAATATATGCAGAGAAGGCCTTTGTCAAAATTCAACATCCATTTATGATACAAACTCTCCAGAAAGTAGGAATACAAGGAACATACCTCAACATAATAAAAGCTATATTTGACAAACCCACAGCAAACATTATCCTCAATGGTGAAAAACTGAAAGCATTTCCCCTAAAGTCAGGAGCAAGACAAGGGTGCCCACTTTCACCGCTACTATTCAACATAGTTCTGGAAGTTTTGGCCACAGCAATCAGGGCAGAAAAAGAAATAAAAGGAATTCAAATTGGAAAAGAAGAAGTAAAACTCTCACTGTTTGCAGATGACATGATCCTCTACACAGAAAATCCTAAAGACTCCACCAGAAAATTACTAGAGCTAATCAATGAATATAGTAAAGTTGCAGGATATAAAATCAACAGACAGAAATCCCTTGCATTCCTATACACTAATAATGAGAAAGTAGAAAAAGAAATTAAGGAAACAATTCCATTCACCATTGCAACGAAAAGAATAAAATACTTAGGAATATATCTACCTAAAGAAACTAAAGACCTATATATGGAAAACTATAAAACACTGATGAAAGAAATCAAAGAGGACACTAATAGATGGAGAAATATACCGTGTTCATGGATCGGAAGAATCAATATAGTGAAAATGAGTATACTACGCAAAGCAATCTATAGATTCAATGCAATCCCTATCAAGCTACCAGCGGTATTTTTCACAGAACTAGAACAAATAATTTCAAGATTTGTATGGAAATACAAAAAAACCTCAAATAGCCAAAGCAATCTTGAGAAAGAAGAATGGAACTGGAGGAATCAACCTGCCTGGCTTCAAGCTCTACTACAAAGCCACAGTCATCAAGACAGTATGGTACTGCCACAAAGATAGAAATATAGATCAATGGAACAAAATAGAATGCCCAGAGATAAATCCACACATCTATGGACACCTTATCTTCAACAAAGGAGGCAAGAATATACAATGGAGAAAAGACAATCTCTTTAACAAGTGATGCTGGGAAAACTAGTCAACCACTTGTAAAAGAATGAAACTAGATCACATTCTAACACCATACACAAAAATAAACTCAAAATGGATTAAAGATCTAAACCTAAGACAAGAAACTATAAAACTCCTAGAGGAGAACATAGGCAAAACACTCTCTGACTTAAATCACAGCAGGATCCTCTATGATCCACCTCCCAGAATACTGGAAATAAAAGCAAAAATAAACAAATGGGATCTAATTAAAATTAAAAGCTTCTGCACAACAAAGGAAACTATAAGCAAGGTGAAAAGACAGCCTTCTGAATGGGAGAAAATAATAGCAAATGAAGCAACTGACAACTAATCACAAAAATATACAAGCAACTTATGCAGCTCAATTCCAGAAAAATAAATGACCCAATCAAAAAATGGGCCAAAGAACTAAATAGACATTTCTCCAATGAAGACATATGGACGGATAACAGACACATGAAAAGATGCTCAACATCACGCATTATCAGAGAAATGCAAATCAAAACCACAATGAGGTACCATTTCACACCAGTCAGAATGGCTGCAATCCAAAAGTCTACAAGCAATAAATGCTGGAGACGGTGTGGAGAAAAGGGAACCCTATTACACTGTTGGTGGGAATGAAAACTAGTACAGCCACTATGGAGAACAGTATGGAGATTCTTCAAAAAACTGGAAATAGAACTGCCTTATGACCCAGCAATCCCACTTCTGGGCATACACACTGAGGAAACCAGAATTGAAAGAGACACATGTACACCAGTGTTCATCGCAGCACTGTTTATGATAGCCAGGACATGGAAGCAACCTAGATGTCCATCAGCAGAGGAATGGGTAAGAAAGCTGTGGTACATATACACAATGGAGTATTCCTCAGCCATTAAAAATAATACATTTGAATCAGTTCTAATGAGGTGGATAAAACTGGAGCCTATTATACAAAGTGAAGTAAGCCAGAAGAAAAACACCAATACAGTATACTAACACATATATGTGGAATTTAGAAAGATGGTAATGATAACCCTCTAAGCGAGACAGCAAAAGAGACACAGATGTATAGAATGGATTTTTAGACTCTGTGGGAGAAGGAGAGGGTGGGATGATTTGGGAGAATGGCATTGAAACATGTATACTGTCAGTTAAGAAAGGAATCACCAATATATGTTTGATACAGGATACAGGATGCTTGGGGCTGGTACACAGGGATGATCCAGAGAGAGGATATGGGGTGGGAGGTGGGAGGGGGGTTCAGAATTGGGAACTCATGTATACCCGTGGCTGATTCATGTCAATGTATGGCAAAACCAATGCAGTATTGTAAAGCAAAATAAAGTAAAAATAAAAATTAAAAAAAAAAAAGAACTGCCTGGTGTTTGAACAGAGAAATCACATGATCTGGTTTTCACTTCAAAATGATCACCCTGGTTGCTTGTTAAGATTAAATGGTAGGTGAGTAAGGCAGACGGATGGAGAGCCACCAGGAGGCTATTGAGAGAGTCATAGACAGGACGTGGGTGACAGCCACAGAAACAGCGAATACACTCTGGAGGTAGAACCAAGAAAATCTGTGGGTGTATTGTTGACTATGCTTTAAAAAAAAAAAAAAAGATGAAAGTCAAGAACGAAGTCCATATTTTCAATTTAAGTAATCTGGACAACTGAGCTGGTATTAACTGAAGTAGGAGAAGATAGGTAAAGATTAGTTCAATTTTAGAAATGTTACTTTATGATGTCTGTTAGACACCCAAGTGGAAGTTCCTTGTAGACAACTGAATATAGGTTCTTGAATTTCAGAGGTGGGGCCTGGGCTGGAGATATAAATTTGGAAGATGACATTATACAGATATATCAAGATTAGATAAGACCATTAAAGAAATGAATCTAGCTGGAGAGGAAAAGAAATTCAAGGAATGGACACTGGAGTGTTCTTATATTTAGAGGTCATGGGATGATGAGGAACAGCAAAAAAAAAAAAAAACTGAGTAAAAGTACCCGGAAACCTAGAACACAAACCAGGTGAGTGAACATCCTGGAAGCAAAATGAAAGCAGTGTGTCAATAAAGAAGTGATCACCTGGGCCAAATGGTGCTGAAAGGTCAATCCAATTGAGGACTGGGAAATGACCCTTGGACCTAGAAATAACATGGGCACTGTTCAAGTACAGTGGTATGGGCAAAAGTTGATGGATTTAAGAGAATAAGAAGAGTAGAATTAAAGAAGTGAGAAATGGGGCAGTAGCTGAAAGGAGATCTGAAGTCAAAAAAGGATCTTATCGATCATTTTCTCTTTGGTACCTAAGTACAAGGAAGCATTCAAAAATACCAACTGAATAAATCAAGTTTAATGTTAAACAACAGGTTTGCTCTGAATACACTGACCTATTTGAGTTCATATATCATGCAGGCTCATATCAGGCACCGAAAGAATATTTTCTCCAGGAAAAAAGTCAAACTAGAACAATTAGATAATGTCAACTTTTCAGAGAATTCAGATACCCTGTTAAGTTTCCTGAACACTAGTGACCTTCTGGAGCGATTCCTATCACCGTGCCTGCTCTATGTTTAAGACACACTGTTGCCTTGCTAATCTATCATCTACCTCAGCTGAGTTTCTAATGTATCTAAGCAAAGGATTTGTTAAGCCCTAGAGAAAAGCAAATAAGAGTCAAATAGATGAGACCAAGACCCAAGATCAAAACAACCGATGAAGACTTTCTGGTTTTATTTAAATCCATGGAGTTAAATAAATAATAATAATAAAATAGTTTGCCAGTCTTAAGAAATCCATGGCCATTCTTGTCTGGTTTTCACTGAAAATGGGAAAGACTAAACCCAAGTGACTGGATGAAAGATGAAAAACAAAAAGCAGAAAAATGATGGGAAATGCAGGCATGCTATGTAAAAGTACAGACAATAACAAACAACTAGACTTTCCTGTGACTCATGGAAAAATATGTGAAATCAGGTTATCCAAGCTTAAAAATAATGAATCATACAATTTAGAATACAGATGTCAGGAAAGCACATGTGTAATTTTGGATAAAAACAATAATGAAAGTATATAGAGATATTATGAAAACTTTAATCAGTTCAGTTCAGTTCAGAAATCATATTCTATATTCTTTGAGAATTCACATAAAATTAATAATAATTAATATCTACCTCAGTTAAATACTAAGAGATATTACACTCAGTAGTAAGCAATAGGTTTCATGCTTTCTCAAGTTTGGGCTTTTTAAAACTATCTCTGATTTATGCTTCAAATTAGATGAGAGCATTCCTTAATGCATTTGTTTTGGTAGAAAATCCAAACTTTGGTAATTACAGAGAACAGCTAGAAAACACTTAAGAGATCAACTAGTTGGTCAAAAATAAAATGAGAATTCTACCCAAGATTTTAAGCCAATAAAGACTGAAAGATGGAGAAGAACCAGAAACCTTGAATTTTGACTTCAACTTTGTCATCAACTGTGTTACTTTGGTTTCTTTGATCTTTTAAATAATTTATGCTTTAGGTACCTCTTCCCCGACAGCAGAACAAGTAAATCTACTGTTTGGACTACACATTTTTAAAGTTCAAGAACTTTCAATAAACTAGAATTTATACATGTCTCAAGTTTAAGTTTTGAAAATAGAATTATCTCACAAAAGGTATATTTTAATACATAAATTTAAATATATCTATCTGCTAGTCACTCAGTTGTGTCTAACTCTTTGTGACCCTATGGACTGTAGCCCGCCAGGCTCCTCTGTCCATGGAATTCTCCAGACAAGAATACTGAAGTGGGCCTCTATTTCCTTCTTCAGAGGATCTTCCTGACTCAGGGATCAAATGCGGGTCTCCTGCATGGCTCCAATACTTTGGCTACCTAATGTGAAGATCCAATTCATTGGATAAGACCCTCACACAGGGAAAGACTGAAGTCAGAGGAGAAGAGGGTGACAGAGGATGAGATGGTTGGATGGCATCACCAACTCAATGGACATGGGCATGGGCAAACACTGAGAGATGGTGAGGGATGGGGAGGCCTGGCGTGCTGCAGTTCATGGGGTTGCAGAGAGCTGTACATGACTTGGCACTTGAACAACAACAACATCTAAGTGTCACGTATAGTGGAAACTGCCACACTGTTCAGGTCCTCCTCCCTTCTCCCTTGGGCCAGTTTTCAGGATTAAAACTCTCATCTCCCCTATCTCCTAGCTGCTAAAAAGTGTTGCCTGCTGAGTTCACTTCTGAGACTCTCCCGAGGAATCACCATTCACAGCAGAAAGCTTCTCCACCCATGTCTAAGCATCAAATCCAAGGACTGTAATTTGGGAGTATAAGCATTTGTCCTCCTGACTTCAAGAAAGGACAGTTTAGGACTATCATTTCCCCCCGCCCCCAGAGCTCCTGTGTGACCTGCTGAGGCCTCTGTCGCATCTACATCACAGCTGAACTTTTATCTTGCCTCATCTGTCCCTCACTCCCTACCACATGTGGACCTGTGCCTGTGTGTGTGGGCATGCGAAGGCACCCAAGTCATGTCCAAATCTTTGCAACCCCAAGGACTGTAGCCTAACAGGTTCCTCTGTCCATGGGATTTTCCAGGCAAGAATACTGGAGTGGCTTGGCATGCCCTCCTTCAGGGAATCTTCCTGACCCAGGGATAGAACCCATGTGTCTTATGCCTCCTGCATTGCTAGGCAGGATCTTTACTACTAGCGCCACTTAGGAAGCTCTTGATCTAAGCACTGCTGCTGCTGCTGCTAAGTCTCTTCAGTCGTGTCCGACTCTGTGTGAACCCAGAGACGGCAGCCCACCAGGCTCCCCCATCCCTGGGATTCTCCAGGCAAGAACACTGGAGTGGGTTGCCATTGCCTTCTTCAATGCATGAAAGTGAAAAGTGAAAGTGAAGTCGCTTAGTCATGTCTGACTCTTCGTGACCCCATGGACTGCAGCCCACCAGGCTCCTCCGTCCATGGGGTTTTCCAGGCAAGAGTACTGGAGTGGGGTGCCATTGCACACTCCCTGACAAATTTCTGGCATGCAAATCTCTACTCCCAATCTGTTTTCCTGGAAGCCCAACCTGAAACATCCAATCCTAAAGGGCTAGTAAACCACAAGAGGCACCACCAGTCCTTCAAATGACTGTTTCTAAATCACTCTGTGGTCATAGCTCAATCAGTTATTTCATGATGGAGAAAGAAGCAAAAAAAAAAAAATTCAATTTAATTCCATTTTGATTGGTCAGTCATTATCAGAAAAAAAAAAAACATAACATTTCTAACTGACTGAGAACTTACTGTGTACCAAGCATCACACTTAGCACTTGGTTAAATCTTTTAAATTCATATTCAGAGCTACATTGCTGTTCGGTCACTGAGTCATGTCCAACACTTTGAGACCCCATGAACTGCAGCAAAACAGGTTTCCTCTGTCATTCACTATCTCCCAGAGTTTGCTCATACTCATGTCTATTGAGTCGGTGATGTCATCCAACCATCTCATCCTCTGTTGTCCCCTTCTCTTCCCACTTTCAATCTTTCTGAGCACCAGGATATGAGTCAGCTCTTTGCATCAGGTGGCCAAAGTCTCGGAATTTCAGCTTCAGCATCAGTCCTTTCAGTGAATACACAGGACTGACTTCCTTCAGGATGGACTGGTTGGATCTCCCAGCAGTCCAAAGGACTCTCAAGAGTCTCCTCCAACATCACAGTTCAAAGCATCGATTCTTTGGCGCACAGCCTTCTTTTTGATCCAACTCTCACATCCATAAATGACTACTGGAAAAACTATAGTTTTGACTAGACAGACCTTTATTGGTAAAGTAATGTCTCTGCTTTTTAATATGCTGTTTAGGTTTGTATAGCTTTGCTTCCAAGGAGCAAGCGTCTTCTAATTTCTTGGCTGTAGTCACTGTCTGCAGTAATTTTGGAGCCCAAGAAAATAAAGTCTGTCACTGTTTCCATTGTTTCCCCATTTATTTGCCAAGAAGTGATGTGACTAGATGCCATGATCTTAGTTTTTTGAATGCTGAGCTCAGGTTATTATTATTATCCATGTTTTGTAAAGAAGTAAACAGAGGATAAGTGTGTTAATTATCTTGTCCAAGATCATAGTACTAGTAAGTGGTGCATCTAATCCAAGTTGTTCAGGATTCCAAAATCTATGGTCTACACAACACACTCTGATCTTCATCAACTTTAGTCACTAAACATGTGCCTGATGGTTGTACCCTGAGAGAAGGCAAGTGCTATAGCAAAAAACAATCACAACATTCTGAAAAGACCGACCAAATTAGCATGCCTTCTTTATGTAGCAAAGTCAATGTCAAGTATAAGAAATGATGAAGCACTTTAAGTAATGAAAACTCCAATCTTTGGGTTTCTATTAAACGGGTGCTCAAAACTTAGCTTTATTTTGACTGAAATTATGAAAAATACTATAGTGCTTCTGTACCTTATCTTTGCACTAACTTTTTCCCATTTTCAGTTGTAAAAGCATAATCTCCATTTCTATGAAGACTTAAAAAACCTTCTAGAATTAACACCCAAAAAAGATGTCCTCTTCATTATAGGGGATTAGAATGCAAAAGTAGGAGGCCAAGAGTTATCTGGAGTAACAGGAAAATTTGGCCTTGGAGTACAAAATGAAGCAGGTCAAAGGCTAACAGAGTTTTGCCAAGAGAACATGCTGGTAATAGCAAACACTCTCTTCCAACAACACAAGAAAAGACTCTACACATGGACATCACCAGATGGTCAATGTTGAAATCAGACTGATTTTATTCTTTGCAGTCAAAGATGGAGAAGCTCTATACAGTCAGCAAAAACAAGAACGGGATCTGACTGTGACTCAGATCATGAATTCTTTATTGCCAAATTCAGACTTAAATTGAAGAAAGTAGGAAAAACCACTAGACCATTCAGGTATGACCTAAATCAAATCCCTTACGATTATACAGCAGAAATGACAAACAGAATCAAGGGATTAGATCTGATAGACAGATTGCCTGAAAAACTATGGACGGAGGTTCGTGACATTGTACAGGAGGCAGTGATCAAGACCATCCCCAAGAAAAAGAAATGCAAAAAGGTAAAATGATTCTCTGAGGAGGCCTTACAAATAGCTGAGAAAAGAAGAGAAGCAAAAGGCAAAGGAGAAAAGAAAGATATACGCATAGGAATGCAGAGTTCCAAAGAATAGCAAGGAGAGATAAGAAAGCCTTCCTCAGCAATCAATGCAAAGAAACAGAGGAAGACAATAGAATGGGAAAGACTAGAGATCTCTTCAGGAAAATTAGAGATACCAAGGGAACATTTCATGCAAAGATGAGCACAATAAAGGACAGAAACAGTATGGACCTAACAAAAGCAGAAGATATTAAGAAGAGGTGGCAAGAATATACAGAAGAATTGTACAAAAAAGATCTTAATGACCCAGATAATCACGATGGTGTGATCACTCACCTAGAGCCACACATCCTGGAATGTGCAGTCAAGTGGACCTTAGAAAGAATCACTACAAGCAAAGCTAGTGGAGGTGACGGGATTCCAGTTGAGCTATTTCAAATCCTAAAAGATGATGCTGTGAAAGTGCTGCACTCAATATACCAGCAAGTTTGGAAAACTCAGCAGTGGCCACAGGACTTGAAAAGGTCAGTTTTCATTCCAACCCCAAAGAAAGGTAATGCCAAAGAATGCTCAAACTACTGCACAATTGCACTCATCTCACACACTAGTAAAGTAATGCTCAAAATTCTCCAAGCTAGGCTTCAACAGTATATGAACCTTGAACTTCCAGATGTTCAAGCTGGATTTAGAAAACTCAGAGGAACCAGAAATCAAATTTCAACATCTGCTGATCATTGAAAAAGCAAGAATTTCAGGAAAACATCTACTTTTGCTTTATTGACTATGCCAAAGCCTTTGACTGTGTGGATCACAACAAAATGTGGAAAATTCTTAAAGAGATGAGAATACCAGACCACATGACCTGCCTCTTCAGAAATCTGTATGCAGGTAGAGAAGCAACAGTTAGAAATGGACACAGAAAAACAGACTGTTCCAAATTGGGAAAGGAGTACATCAAGGCTGTCTACTGTCACCTTGCTTATTTAACTTATATGCAGAGTACATCATGAGAAATTCCAGGCTGGATGAAGCGCAAGCTGGAATCAAGATTGCTGGGGAAAATATCAATAACCTCAGATACACAGATGACACCACCCTTAGGGCAGAAAGTGAAGAAGGACTAAAGAGTCTCTTGATGAAAGTGCAAGAGGAGAGTGGAAAAGTTGGCTTAAAACTCAACATTCAGAAAATTAAGGTCATGGCATCTGGTCCCATCACGTTATGGCAAATAGAAGGGGAAACAATGGAAACAGTGACAGACTTTATTTTGGGGGGCTTCAAAATCACTGCAGATTGTGTGACTTGCAGACATGAAATTAAAAGACACTTTCTCCTTGAAAGAAAAACTACCACCAACCTAGACAGCATATTAAAAGGGCAGAGACATTACTTGGCCAACAAAGATCCATCTAGTCAAAGCTGTGGTTTTTCCAGTAGTCATTTATGGATGGTAGAGTTGAACTATAAAGAGAGTGCCAAAGGAATGATGCTTTAAAACTGTGGCATTGGAGAAGATTCTTGAGAGTCCCTTGGACTGCAAGGAGATCCAACCAGTCCATCCTAAAGGAAATCAGTCCCAAATATTCATTGGAACAACTGATGTTGAAGCTGAAACTCCAATACTTTGGCCACTTGATGTGAAGAACTGGCACACTGGAAAAGACCCTGATGCTGGGAAAGATTGAAGGTAGCAGGAGAAGGGGATGACAGAGGCTGAGATTGTTTGATGACATCACCGACACAATGGACATGAGTTTGAGTAGGTTCCAGGAGTTGGTGATGGACAGGGAGGCCTGCATGCTGCAGTCCATGGGGTCGCTAAGAGTTGGACACGACTGAGCAACTAAACTGAACTGAACTGAATCTCCATTTTAAAAATTAGATGAAATCCAAGCAACTTGAATTTGTGACCAATGTATATTTTATATATTTGAATTTTCCTTATATTGGCATACTATATTATAGTAAGTATTAGACTTTTCTAGCAGGGGAATTTACTTGACTTTCAACTTTCCACAATATTAGAAGAGCTGAGTAGTGTAAACAATATAAAACTTTCAATTGCATATTTCTCATGAAAATATATTTTTATAGTTTCAGTAAATTTCTCTTTAAAACAATCATTATTTTTGTTGACTCCAACATGTATGTCCCAAAGCAACAGGATTTTTAGAAATAGGAATGCACTGAACATGGCCAGGAGTGAGGCAGGAGTCAGCCAGAGTGGAATAGCTGACAACACACCTTTCAGACAGGCAGGTCTGTGTTTCTGTCTTGTGCGTGTCACTAATCAATTATGTTACTTGATATCTTCAGGTCACATTATTTTCTGCATCATATAGAGTTAACAACACACATCTTTGGAATTGTAGAAGAATTAAATAATGCAATATTTTCAAAGTTTAAGAAGGAACTTCTTAGGCATTTAATTTGTAGGTACTGTTATCCTTGACAAAGACAAGATGTGTATAAAATTTTAGTGGGGTTTGGCATATGGGAAGTCACTTGTTTTGCTTTGTTTTATTTCAAAGGAACCCATAAAGGAACTAGCCAGTGAAAATGCTTGAAAAGCATTCATTTTACATGTAAGTGCCAAACAGAAGTAATTGTACAAAAGAAGGAAATGGCAGGAAAAGACAGTAAATTAACATAATAGCATAATGTAAAATTTAGCCCAGAAATGTTTTTGCTTTACTCAAATTCATTTCCAGGCAGCAAGACGATTCACCACTTTTCTTTTTTATGAAAACAGACTCCCTTAGGGGATGGTATGAGTGAGCCAGCTAGCAAAACCCCAAATCTGGGAGGGCTATAAGTCGTTTCCTAAGCCTACACAAAATGCATCATACACAGATGGTCTGATGAAAAGAATCTTCCTATGCCTTGAAAATTCTTTTGGAAGCCAAGTATTGTTGCATTTTAAAATATCTATAAGATTTAATTATTTTTAAAACAATCAAACCTTAAATTGATGTTTAATAGGGCATAATCAAGACATATTTAAAAAATCGATGTTTAAAACAAGGATGGATGTGAATATAAAACATACTTGCAAAGACAACATCTATTTTGACCTACAGGTTGCAAGGAAAACCTAAAAATACTGAAAGCATTTGGCAAATGTTGTTCAGTCGCTCAGTCATGTCCAATTTTTTGTGACACCATGGACTGCAGCACACCAGGCTTCCCTGTCCTTCAGCATCTCCTGGAGTTTGTTCAAAGTGATGCTCACTGAGTTGGTATGCCATCCAACCTTCTCATCCTCTGTCGCCCCCTTCTCCTGCCTTCAGTCTTTCCAAGCATCTGGGTCTTTTCCAATGAGTCAGCTCGTCTCATCAGGTGGCCAAAGTATTGGAGCTTTCCCTTCAGCATCAGTCTTTCCAGTGAATATTCAAGTTTGATTTCCTTTAGGACTGACCGGTTTGATCTCCTTGCTGTCCAAGGGACTCTCAAAAGTCTTCTCCAGCACCACAGTTCAAAATATCAAATTACCAACAGAAATGAGGAATAAGTAGTTTTCCATTGGTAGCCCTGAGAATGGGGCAGTAGAAGTGAAAAATGACCTGCTGGCTCTGACCAGATGTTCTCAGGAAACTGTTTGCACTTGTCTTTGGTGGTTCTTCCCCAGCCACCTCTGTCACATGTACATTTTCTGCTCCTTTTTGTAGCTAGTCATCACGACCTTAAAGATTAGACTCAGAATCTGACTGGAAGCCGGCTCTTTGACTGAGTCATGTCAGCCAAAACATTTCTTGCGTCTCCTTCAGTTCAGTTCAGTCGCTCAGTCGTGTCCAACTCTTTGCAACCCCATGAATCGCAGCACGCCAGGCCTCCCTGTCCATCACCAACTCCCGGAGTTCACTCAGACTCACGTCCATTGAGTCGGTGATGTCATCCAGCCATCTCATCCTCAGTCGTCCCCTTCTCCTCCTGCCCTCAATCCCTTCCAGCATCAGAGTCTTTTCCAATGAGTCGACTTTTTGCATGAGGTGGCCAAAGTATTACAGTTTCAGCTTTAGCATCATTCCTTCCAAAGGAATACCCAGGGCTGATCTCCTTCAGAATGGGCTGGTTGGATCTCCCTACAGTCCAAGGGACTCTCAAGAGTCTTCTCCAACACCACAGTTCAAAAGCATCAGTTCTTCAGTGCTCAGCTTTCTTCACAGTCCAACTCCCACATCCATACATGACCACTGGAAAAATCATAGCCTTGACTAGACGGACCTTTGCTGGCAAAGTAATGTCTCTGCTTTTCAATATGCTTCTCCTTAATTCCTGTTCTTTTCTCTGCCTTTATCTTTCAAGTAAGAGATGGGAGGGCAAGATAATCCATCTTTTAAATATTTCTCCAGATAAGTCCCAAACACTGACTAGATATTAAGTGTTTTTCACTCTTTCAACAGATATATATTGTGTTACTCTGTGTACCAGACACTGAACTATGAATGTATCCTTCAAAAGGCTCCTGAATGTTACGGTCTAGGAGGAAATGTTAGTCATTCAGTTGTGTCCAATTCTTTGCTACCCCATGGACGGTAGCTTGCCAGGGTCCTCTGTCTGAGGGATTCTCTAGGCAAGAATATTGTTGTTGGTTCCCACGCCCTTCTCCAGGGGATCTTCCTAACCCAGGGATTGAACTTGGGTCTCCTGCCTTGCAAGCAGACTCTTTAGCATCTGAGAGACAGGCATTAAACAAGTAATTTAATGGCACTAATTGCTGAAGAGAATATGCAGTGTCTTATAGGAGGAAAAGGTCAAGAGAATGTGTGGTATTTGGGGTGTGAATAAATGGAAGGCACAATAATTGGTTCCCAGGGCAAAGAGATTAGTTTAGACAAAGAACTTAGAGTAAGAAAGTAAAAATGGGTTAAAAAAAATGGATGAGTAAAATTTCATGGGACTATTTGTTAAAAAATGTTTGAAAACCATTAACGGGGTAAAAGATATTGTGAATTTTTAAGTGATATATAGTAAGCACTATTTTCCAAACTATTTTAGGTCATTTCTCCTTGTTTTTCTTAGGGAATCTTCAGAGAACCATGTTCCTTTAAGAGAACCAAAGAAGTAGAAGCAGCAGAAAGAATAAGGAAAAATCTTGTCTTAATTGAAGAAAGTAAGAGAGAAGAAAGACTATGATGGATACAGAATCCTAGGCATCCACCATTTTTGCCTCATCCAACACACTCTGATGGAGAAGGAAATGGCAATTCACTCCAATATTCTTGTCTGGGAAATCCCATGGATAGAGGAGCCTGGTGAGCTATAGTCCATGAGGACAGAAAGAGTCGAACAGGACTGAGCAGCTGAACAATAACAACAGAACTTTGCACCTTTTAGTCATATTTCTACACCTTGGGATTTCAAGGCTTCCTCATCCTTCACTATCTCCCAAAGTTTGTTCAAATTCATATCCATTGAGTTGGTGGTGCTACCTAACGATCTCATCCTCTGCTGCCCTCTTCTCTTCCCGCCTTCAATCTTTCCCAGTATTGGGGTCTTTTCCAATGAGTCAGTTCTTCACAACAAGTGGCCAAAGTATTGAAGTTTCAGCTTCAGCTGAATGAATATTCCAATGAATATTCAGGACTGATTTCTTTTAGGATGGACTGGTTTGATCTCCCTGCTGTCCAAGGGACTCTCAAGAGTCTTTTCTAGCACCACAGTTTGAAGGCATCAATTCTTCGGCACTCAGTCTTCTTCACAGTCCAACTCTCACATCCATACATGACTACTGGAAAAACTATAGCTTTGACTATGTGGACCTTTGTCAGCAAAGTGATGTCTCTGCTTTTTAATATGCTGTCTAGGTTTTTCATAGCTTTTCTTCCAAAGAGAAAGTGTCTTTTCATTTTCACAGCTGCAGTCACCATTGGCAATGATTTTGGAGATCAACAAAAGAAAATCTGCCACTTTTTCTACTTTTCCCCCTTCTACTTGCCATGAAGTGATGGGACCATATGCCACGATCTTCATTTTTCAAATGCTTAATTTTAAGACAACTCTCCTGTTTCACACTCATCAAGGGGCTCTTCAGTTCCTCTTCATTTCCTGCCACTAGAGTGGTATCATATCTGAGGTTGTTGCTATTTCTCCCAGCAATCTTGTTTCCAGAGTGCGATTCATCCAGTCCAGTTTTTTTCATGATGTACTCTGAATATAAGTTAAATAAACAGGGTGACAATATACAGTGTTGATGTACTCTTTTCCCAACTTGGAACTAGTCTATTGTTCCCTGTCCTGTTCTAACTGCTGCTTCTTGATCTGCATACCGGTTTTTTAGGAGACAGATAAGTTGGTCTGGCATTCCCATCTCTTAAAAATTTTTCAGTTTTAACTGATCCACACAGTCAGAGGCTATTGCCAATGAAGCAGAAGTAGATGTTTTTCTGGAACTCTTTTCCTTTCTCTGTGATCCAACAAATGTTTACAATTTGACTCTGGTTCCTCTGCCTTTTCTAAACTCAGCTTGTACACCTACAAGTTCTCAGTTCACATGCTGCTAAGACTAGCTTCAAGGATTTTGAGCTTTACCTTGCTGAAAGAAAGTGAAAGCGTTAGTTGCTCAGTCTTGTCCAATTCTTTGTGGACCTATGGACTGTAGCCCGCCAGGGGTGCATTTGGTAATTGATAGAGTATAGTATGATAGTTTTAACATTCTTTGGCAGTGCTCTTCTTTAGAATGGAATGAAACGGATCTTTTCCAGTCCTGTGGCCACTGGTGAGTTTTCCAAATATGCTGACATATTGAGTGCAGCACTTTAACAGAATCATCTTTTAGGATTTTAAATAGCTCAGCTGGAATTCCATTACTTCCACTAGCTTCGTGCACAGTAATGCTTCCTAAGGTCCACTTGCCCTCACACTCCAGGATGTATGGTTCTAGGTGAGTGATCACACCATCATGGTTATCCAGGTCATTAAGACCTTTCTGTATAGTTCTTCTGTGTACTCTTGCCACCTGTACTTAAAATCTTTTGCTTCTGTTAGGTCCTTATCATTTCTGTCCTTTATCATGCCCATCCTTGCATGAAATGTTCCCTTGATATCTCCAGTTTTCTAGAAGAGATCTCTAAAAAGAGAAAGTCTTTCCCATTCTGTTGTTTTCTTCTATTTCTTTGCATTGTTCATGTAAGAAGGCTTTCTTATCTCTCGTTCTATTCTTTGGGACTCTGTTTTCAGTTTGGTATACTTTTCCTTTACTTCCTTGCCTTTCACTTCTCTTCTTTCCTCAGCTATTTGTTAAGCCTCCTCAGACAACCACTTTGTCTTTTTGCATTTCTTTTTCTTTGGGATGGTTTTAGTCACTGCCTCCTGTTCAATATTATGAATCCATAGTTCTTCATACGCTGTCTACCACTTCTAATCCCTTGAATCTACTCTTCATCTCCACTGTATAATCATAAGGGATTGGATAAATAACTCCTGCTTTTTCTTTAACATTTGACACTTTCTCTCAAGTTTGTGTTATTCCTTATACAAATGTTTCTGGTGTAGCCATCTTCACAAGCACATGCTCTCAAGGGGCAAATTCACACTGCAAATAAAAATTATAATATTTGCTAACATAAATTGACATATGCTTGATACTTTTCACATTCCAGATTGTGTTCTACGTGCTTTATTTGTAGTAGTTCATTTGAACTCATAAGGTGTGTGTGAATAGCTACTGTTTTTATAATAATATTACACTAAGAAATGAATATACAGAAGAGATGATGGTCAAGGTTTCCAAGTTTTCAACTTGAATAATATTAACAGTGCTTCCAATAGGGGCTTTCCAGGTCATGCTAGTGATAAAGAACTGTCTGCCAATGCAGGAGACATAAGAGACACGGGTTCTATCCTGGGTCAGGCAGATCTCCTGGAGAGGGCATGGTAACCCACTCCAGTATTCTTGCCTGGAAAATCCCATGGACAGAGGGGCCTGGAGAGCTACAGTCCATGGGGTCACAAAGAGTTGGACATGACTGAAGCGACCTGCAGACAGCACAGCCAATTCCAGCAGAAGTCCCTCTCTAAACCTTAGCACGTCAACACGCTGTTTTTCTGGACCTCCCCCCATAATTTGTTCAATTCTAACATGTAAACATGTGGTCCCTGTCTCAGTTACTTTTGTTAGAAACTGAATAAAATCTTAACCTCCATCATCAATGGAAAATATTAAATACATTACACTGTGTTTCTACTGTGACATATAGTGATTAAAAATAATGAGGCATTTACAAATACAGTAACATGGAAAGTTGTCCATGACCTATTGGTGAGTGAAAAAAGAAAACTTTAAAACAAAGGATCCAGCAAATGAATGGCAGACACCCATATATGCCAAAGAATGCAAGGAAATATCTGTAAGACTATTTGTCAAACTCAAGAACAGGACTTAGGAGTGGGGTAATGAGGAAGAGTTATGATGTGATCCTATATGTTTCTGAATTATTAACTTTTTTCATAATGGGCTCATGCCATTTGTATAAGGCAAAAAATAACATGGGGGAATGGGCTAACAATATTTGATGATACCATGATTTAGCTAGATTTCCCTGCATTATTTGTACTATTTTATTTTTCTGACTTTAGTTTTCTTTTCCTTCTCCATACATAGCGTAGATGCCAATTACACTGAGCTTTTTCTTTTCTAAACATTTTCTTATGCTTCCATCTCAACCCACAGTACTCTAGTTCCTTAAATTTAATTTATCTAAAGAAAATCATGCACATTTTACAATTTGGTACATATTTTATAAAAAGAAGAATCCAAATATGCAGGAAATTTTCTGCATTTTGAATCAAAAATATTTTATAAATTAAACATAATATTTCCTGAAGTTTAAATTTTAGAAAATAATTAATAGTTACAAAGTTTCTGTCTAGGTAATTATATTTCTTGTAAAAAGATGGTTTACTTAAACATTAAGGATATTGTGACAGCCTCGAATGACTTTTTAGAATGAGGTGGAGTGCACACACACACAAAGAGAAAGATGCATTTCATTCTAAACATTAGAAAATCAAAAAAGTTTCTTACCATTGTGAGAGTAAATGGATGGTTTTCTAATGCAGACACACTGGGACAATGTAGAATAATATACTAAAAAACAACAAACAACTTTTAAATGACCAAGAAAGAAGTTCAAATATCTTAATAATGCTAATTTTGAAAAAACAGAATAAAGGTATTTTAAAAGTTGCTGGACACTGACTCACCTGGCCAGGTCTTGCTTTAAAATTTTCTTTGACCATTCGGATTTCCATGACATCTGAGGGATGACTTGTGACTGAGATGATGGTGACTGGCTTATTGCTCCGGATACACCTGTAAAGCCTTTCAGCACAATATAGGCACAAAGGTCCAGAAATCCAAAGCCAGGTCTAATGGAGAATTTTTGAAATACACTTTAAGAAATATTTGTGTTATATCCTGCCTCACTGCTTATCTGACACATTACAGTAATAATACAGCAATGATAATTTAATCTGTATTTAAAATAACAAAGTGTAAAGAAAAATGAGTAAAAAGAAACAGATGCTCATTGTAACTTATTGAAACAAGAGTAAAGTATAAAATAGAAGGGAAAGTAATGTCAGGACCCTACCCTATCCTATAATATTATAAATACTGAGTTGTTGTATCAGTTTATTGAATGCTTGATATTATCTGCTTGGGGCTGTGCTAAAATATATTGTATGCATTTTTTTAATATTCACAATAACTCTTTGAAGCAATTATTGTCAGCCTTAATTTTCTGATGAGGAAAATAATATTATACCATAATTTCCTCATGAGAATATTAAGGATGATGGTAATTGCTTCAAAGAGTTCTTGTGAATATTAAAAAAGCATACAATATATTTTAGCACAGCCCCTAGCAGATGATACTAAGCATTCAATAAATTTATTTTACAGCTTAAGTGTTTATAATATTATACATAATATTATACTATACTATAATAATTATTATTAGTAATACTAGATTTTTCACTATTATTTTTCTTATTCAACCTACTTTTCTCAATGCATAAGGAATGCATCTTTGCCACCATTCTTATGGCAAGCACCAGCGCCACAATTTGCAAAGATCATATGATGAGTTAAAAAGGAATTTTCTATATTCTGTAATATCATAGGTCTATCTCATTGAACGGTAGGCTGCCTATTATATAATAACATGTACTAATTTGCTACTGAAACAGCCTGAAACATTCTCTTCTGCAGGAATAATTGCTTTATTACCTTCAAAAACATGTTTAAATGTAATGCTGATCAATTTTTTATGGGGACATGGACTTTGCAGAGATCAGTAAAGACACAGGACTAATCTGACCTGTGGAAAATTAGCTTGGAACCTGGGCTCTTCCATACAAATCTTCACAAATGTGTTCTGGGTAAGTTCATCAGGCTTTGAAAATCCTCCAGGAAAAGATTGATGAAAATGATCTGAGAAATGCTCTGGTAAATGAGTATTCTGGTAGTGGGTTCCATTAAGATTAATGCAGCCAGGAGGGTGGGTATCTAAATTAGTTTGATACTTCAGCAGCCCTCTAAAATTCATAAAAAAATAATAAAAAAAAGAGATAAAAAGGAAATTGAAATCAGAGGCACAGTATAATAAAATAACCTTTTTTCTTGTTGACTTCCACATACCATTTATTCAAGAAGTGCTTATATAACAGTAATTGAGAAATCTTAAAAGTCTTAGCAAATTCATTACTATGGAACTAAATTTAAAAATTTGGCCCTCCCCCAAAATATGCCATAAATACATGGTCGGGAAGAGGCATGCAATCTTTCCAAATATTCTTGAATTTGACAGCTTTTATTTCAAGTCTATTAAGCATTTATACAATCACATAGAAGTTTTCACTTCAATAAACACTATAATATGAGTACTTTCACTATAATTTCAAACACAAATGGAAAAGTACAGGGTTCATATTTGATTTGGATAAGATGAGACAAATAACCTTGCTGATTCACAGAGAAATGTTAAACAAACACAATAACAGAAACTGGAAATGTGCATCTCCTATGGTCTGAAAAAAATTAATACACTCCATCAGACCCTAACCCTGTTTACTTTTCAATTTCTCCATAAACAAGAACCACAGAAAAGGCTCACAATAATGAATCAGGAAGGAAAACCTAAAACCCTAAAATCCCATTCTGATTATTTCATATTTTGTGAGATTTAAGATAAGTCTTCAACTTTCTCTGTTCTGTATTTTTTATCAAAAGGAGTTAAGTAAGATCTACTTCATAGGGATAGTGCATCAAATCATAGATTTATATGAGTTTCTTTTTCTTTTGCATAAGTAAATCTTGAAGAAAAAACTAAGACTTTGAAAAGCATTGAAATGTTTAATTTTGAAAATATTAAAATTTTAGTTTCCAAAATTATTTTTCTTGGTTAGCTAAAAATGTTTTAAAATTAACCTTTATTCTAACTCTAAACCTAAAAACCCTAACCCTAAACCTTCATGTTTTAAATTACCCAAATAATTTTAGTATATTTAAAAAGTACATCTTTAAGTTTACCACAGCTACAATAATTATATAAATGATTTTCACAAAGATAATATTTTAAAACAACAAAGACTATAACAAGAATAATGGTATGAAATAGATCTAACATATGAAAGTTAGGAAAGCAATGACTGAGTCAGTCTTTGGTGGAATGTACCATCTACTCAACTTGATCATTCTCTCATTTTTTCCTTATGCTTATGTTCAATTCCCTTTCACTCTTCACTTTATTTTACTTTCTTCCCATAACTAATCATCAGAGAATCCATAGTACATGTAATGAGCTTCTAAGTAGTGAAGTACATTACATAATATCCAGGGTAGACCACACACACATTTTTTTGAAGTAATGTAAATATGGTCTAAGTATGGAAGAAATGCACAGATACTGTACAAGTATGAGAGAAGTACGTAATTCTTTATAAAGTTCTAGTCACATAATACAATTGCTGTGCTATTTTACTTGATAATTTGGTACAGCTTTGATTACAAGTAATGAGTTACCCAAACTTGCTGCTCCTATTGACTACCCTGAGGGTAGTGACTGACAGGTGGACAGGCCAAAAATCTGGAGCAGGTTTTCTATTGGCCATAAATTGAACAAACTGGCATAATGAAACTGGCATGATCCTACGTGGTGCTATCGAGTTCAAGAAATACTCAAACAAGGCTCCTAACTCTTCAGAATCTTAAGATCCAGTTTAGAAGATACCTTTAGAGAAGCTAAACATAACTCAGACCACAGGTGATGATTTGAGTGGAGTGATTTAATGACAGCTTAGTAATGTATAGTAAGTATGAGGTCCAATCCAAAGCAATTTATATTCATTTCATATTATCCTCACAACAACTACTGTAAATACAAATAACTATTTATCAATTAAGAAACTATTTTAACAGACTAAGTAATATCGCAGCAGGTAAGTGGCAGAGCCAAGATTTGAACCCAGGTTTGACTCAAATTTTATGCTCTTCACCTCTTACTCTACAGCATGCTAACTCACTGGATCACTAGATCCTCAAAACTTTCATTTGAAAAAGATAAAGGATGGACAGATCAATATTTACTAAGAAAGTATGTCAGAAAATTTGTAAACATCTATTTCCTACTTGAGTTTCTCTGGTGGCTCAGTGGCATAGAACCCGCCTGCCAATGCAGGAGACACGGGTCAGATCTCTGGGTTGGGAGGATCCCTTGAAGGAAATGGAAACTCACTCCAGTATTCTTGCTTGGAGAATCCCATGAACAGAGGAGCCTGGTGGGCTAAAGTTCACAGGGTCGCAAAAGAGTCAAACACGACTTAGTGACTAAATAACTAACATAACTAAATAACTAAACAACAATAACAATGAATTTCCCACTTAAACTTCAAAATAACATACAAGGTGTTTTTATTCCCATTTTACAGATGAGAAACCCATATTGTTTAGGTCAGAGATTCAGACAGTAGTAGTCAAAGCATGGGGCTTCCCTGGTGGCTCAGATGGTAAAGAATCTGCCTGCAATGCAAGAGACCTGGGTTCAATTCCTGGGTTGGAAGGATCCCTTGGAGAAAGGAATGGCATTGTATTCAGAAACTTGATCTCCCTCATTCCAAAAACCTATGTCATGCAAAGCAAATAAGTTGGTTAAAGAAGGAGACATCAAAGAAAGGGGTTCAATATGAACAAAAGCCTGGAAGGTCAGATAGAGTGTGGTGTGTCTGTGTGTGTGTGTAAGAGACAGAGAGAGAGTGAGAGAGAAAGAGAGAGAGAAGGGGCTGCTGAACATCAGGCAAAGGAATGTAATTTATTCCTTCTCTTAAATCATAACAGCATTCAGGTTGGACATTACCCCATGTACAAATGGTCCTTATTAGGATAAATGTTGATGCCATGCAGTACAAATCTTCAGTTCAGTTCAGTTCAGTTGCTCAGTTGTGTCCGACTCTTTGCTACCCCATGAACTGCAACACACCAGGCCTCCCAGTCCATCACCAACTCCTGGAGTCCACCCAAACCCACGTCCATCGAGTCAGTGATGGCATCCAACCATTTCATCTTCTGTCTTCCCTTTCTCCTCCTGCCCTCAATATTTCCCAGCATTACAAATCTTCAGGCCAGTCTAATCAAATAAACAATGTTGTTCCTGGTATATAAAGTGGCACAAAATTTTCTAAAACCCCTTTTCACTTGAGAGATTTTATGTTATTTTAAGATGTTCTCAAGTTTAATGGCATAGGTTACCTATGTCTATGCCCATTAAAGTGGTATTTTCTTTGTCTCAGAATATAATTATGGCCATTGAAGGAACACGTACTAAAGAGAAAAGATCTACAGACAGACAATGATAAACAAACAAAAATTACCATTCATCAGAAAAAAAATCAAGCACAGAACCTTGGGGTTTTTGTATAAACACTGTGTGTTAGTCACTCAGAGATGTCTAACTCTTTGCGATCCCATGGACTACAGCCCACCAGGCTCCTCTGTCCATGAAATTCTCCAGGCAAGAATCTGGAGTGGGTACCCATTCCTTTTTCCAGGGGATCTTCCTGATCCAGGGACTGAACCTGGATCTCCTGTATTGCAGGCAGATTCTCTACCCTCTGAGCCACCAAGGAAGCCCTTTGTATAAATTAGGTGGTAAAGATACTGAGGAGATCAAAAGGTAGCACACTGGCAGGTTTTGAACTTAGTTTTAAAAGGAGAAGTAGTACACGCCAGACAGGTGCTTGCTGCTTTAATCTATTTAATCTATTTCCACAAACTTCATAATACATGTGTGTGGTAAAGATTAGTGGCCTCGAAGGAAATTCAAAAAAGAGGAGAAGGCAATGGCAACCCACTCCAGTGTTCTTGCCTGGAAACTCCCATGGACGGAGGAGCCTGGTAGGCTGCAGTCCATGGGGTCACGAAGAGTCGGACACGACTGAGTGACTTCACTTTCTCTTTTCACTTTCATGTATTGGAGAAGGAAATGGCAACCCACTCCAGTGTTCTTGCCCAGAGAATCCCAGGGATGGGGGAGCCTGGCGGGCTGCCGTCTATGTGGTCGCACAGAGTCAGACACGACTGAAGCGACTTAGCAGCAGCAGCAGCATAGCTAACTCACTTTGATGTAAAGCAGAAACTAACATAACATTGTAAAGTAACTATACTCCAATAAAAATTAGAATAAAAAAAGATCAGTCTCCTCATCTTAGAATGAGTGAAAACATTCAGAGCCATTAGGTAATCTGCCCAAGACCACACTGTCAGTCAGTGGTCAAGTCAGACAAAGGCCATGCTCTTTCCGTGTACCAGGCTTGCTCTCCCTGCAGAACTTCCATTCTACTTATGAAAATATTCTGAAATCAAAGGCCTAAGTATGCAATGAATACAATTATATGGCTCTGCATGACTCTATATATCTAGAAAAGGAAGTAGTGTATTTCTAGCTAGCCAATAATTTTATGTTATTTTTAAAGTTCAATGAAATGCAATAAACTTACCTTTTCATTGTATAAGTGAAAAATAGGAGTGTTCATTTCTTTGGTACTAGTGCAGAACTATGGGATAGTACAGATAGCTAAGGGAGTTGGTGATGGACATGGGAGCCTGGTGTGCTGCAGTCCATGGGATCACAGAGAGCTGGACACAACTGAGCAACCGAACTGAAGTGCAGAACTTTTTAGAACATGCAACCTTAAATAAAACATCTCTTTAAAAATATATTTTAAGCCCCTCAAATACTTTCACTCTGAAGAATTTTGAATTTTGTTGTTGTTCAGTCACCAAATTGTGTCCCACTCTCTACAACCCCGTGACTGCAGCACGCCAGGCTTCCCTGTCCTTTATCTCCTGGAGTTTGCTCACATTCACGTCCAGTGAGTCAGTGATGCCACCGAACTATTTCATCCTCTGTTGACCCCTTCTCCTTCTGCCCTCAATCTTTCCCAGCATCAGGGTCATTTCCAGAAAGTCAGCTCTTCACATCAGGTGAATTTTGAATAGTAATGCACATTAAATATTATAGACATTAGATTGATAGATAAAACCAAATATCATCTTTTAATCCAATTACTGCACTGTGACAACATTTGTTAAAACTGAGTTCAATATGTGGTCTTGATGATTTATTTGAATCCCTAGTATCTATATGTATTTCAGCAGACCTAATATACCCGCCTTTCTTTAGAGTTTAATGCAATAACAAAGCTCATTTGAAATAATGCTTTAAAAACTGCACAGCTCTCCTCTCTACCTGCCAAATAATCCGGATCTTCCTCATTGCCCTACATCCTTACTGAGATATACCTATTTCACACTGATTATTATTTAAGTTTTGGGACTGATTAATTTAAATGATATAGCCTCTGCCTTCAAGAAGCTTACAGTTTAGTGTACTGCCATCCAAAAAAACTTTATGTGATAGTGGAAATGATCTAAATCTGTGTTGTCCAGCCATGGGCTACATGTAGCTGTTGAAATGTGGTAGTACAGGCAAAAATTGAATTTATCATATTATTTCACTTTATTTAATCTAAACTGAATAGCCATACCACAAATTTAATGGGTATAATCAGATATGAAAGCAAGAACAGCAACAAAAACCCCAAATCAGTAATGCTATATAGATGTGTAAGTAAGTGAAGTCACTCAGTTGTGTCTGACTCTTTGTGACCTCGTGGACTGTAGCCTACCAGGCTTCCCCATCCATGGGATTCTCTAGGCAAGAATACTGGAGTGAGTTACCATTTCCTTCTCCAGGGGATCTTCCCGACCCAGCGATCAAACCCATGTCTCCTGCATTGGAGGCAGACGCTTTAACTTCTGAGCCACCAGGGAAGATGCTAATATAGATGTGTACCAGGCTCCTCTGTCTATGGGATTTTCCAGGCAAGAATACTGGAGTGGGTTGCCATTTCCTTCTCCAAATATAGATGTGTAATGACCTCTAAAGAGTATACAGAGATGATGAACTCTAATTATGACATTCTGGAAAGGGCTTCGTGGGATAAGCAACTGAAGGAAATGGAGATCCCAGTGTTACAGGATAGAGAAATGGAATTCCAATATTAGAGATTACAGTGAACAAAATACACTGTTTATTCCCAAACTAGTTCAGTTCAGTGGCTCAGTCTTATCTGACTCTTTGCGACCCCATGAATCGTGGCACGCCAGGCCTCCCTGTCCATCACCATCTCCCGGAGTTCAATAATTTCATGGCTGTGATCACCATCTGCAGTGATTTTGGAGCCCAGAAAAATAAAGTCTGACACTGTTTCCACTGTTTCCCCATCTATTTCCCATGAAGTGATGGGACTGGATGCCATGATCTTCGTTTTCTGAATGTTGAGCTATAAGCCAACTTTTTCGCTTTCCTCTTTCACTTTCATCAAGAGGCTTTTTAGTTCCTCTTCACTTTCTGCCATAAGGGTGGTGTCATCTGCATATCTGAGGTTATTGATATTTCTCCCAAACTAGTAGAAGGGCTAATATCTTGTGCATTATATATTCCCCTTATAACCATACTCACTGCCCAATCTCTTCAACTCTCCAGCAAGTTTCTTGCATGTTTTAAGTCTTCAATGTATTTCTAGTGAATTAATTTTTCAAAGCAAATAATAACTACATAATTTTTTAAATATGGCAAGTGCATGTAAAATTTAAAAGGAACATTCTTATATTGTTGTATCTCTCAAAATTAAATGAAAAATCATTTGAAAATGAAAAAGGAAAGAAAAAGATGTTAGTCAAGTGGAAGCAGAAAGTCTTGCCAAGTTAAGACTGATACAGTAGGGGATGGAGGTACACAGACTGTGGGAATAAGAATACTTATTATTAATTTTTTTCAAGTATTATGTTCCAAAAGATATTTGAAGTATCTGTGGAATGTCTAGTGTTCTTCAATCAGGAGAAATCAAGGATTTTATGGTGTATCAAAATATGTGGTTGTGGACACTATTGTTTTTGCACTCATAAGGACTTCAAGATGCACTCAACAGCGTTTCCACAAAACAGGTTTCCTTCTATTTCTCCATTTTGCCTCAAGAAATACTTCAGTTATACTACTAACTTTTTAATGCCTGGTTGTGACAGAGTCATTGAAAGTAATATAGTACACAGAATAAATCTTACCAGATTAAAATACAGAACTCCCAAGAACATTTTCTAGTAAATGTTAAATACTACAAAACACCATGCCTGCCAAAAGGAGTGTCACAAAATCATCTCTACTTTAATTGCAAGTTACAAATTTCTAACAAAGGCAGTGTAGCTTATGAGACCTTTATGCTTTTAGTGATTTTAATCCTTTTTTAAAGTAGAGGAAAAAGTCCCACAAGGAATCTATCTTTTACCTAGTATTCTATAACACACAAAAAGCTCCTTTTCTTTATAGAAAACAATATAATACCTAATTACTGGCCATTCTTTCACTTTTCTTCAAGTACAAAAAACAAAAAGCTTAAGAAAATAATAAAATATACCCAAATTCAATATTTCAAAACCCACTGGAATTCACCAGATTCTGTGGAATCTACTAGAATGTACACTACTTAAGATCAAAGATTTGTCTTGTGTTTAAAACGGGGCCTGTAATTCATAACGTGTTAATAAATATTCATTGAATGGATTAATAAATTCTAGAAGTATATAAACAATTTTTGCAGTGTCTGTTGAAACATTTGGTTAAGGAGTCATCTGGTTTTAAAAGAGAAGTTAGTTTGAACTCATTCTGACTTCAGTAAAGATGTCTAGACTTTCACAAATGGCATTTAGTAAATAAACCATGTGTGTACCTTTGCAGGGAACAGCACTAAATTAGTCTGCAACAAAGAGTATCCCTCTTCATCCTTGAGTACTGTGAAGTCCAACCTGAGATCTCAGTCCTGCCCTGAACTGAGTCCATCCTAACCTAAGTCATCAAGAAACTCAAGCCTATCTCAGCATCCTCTGAAAGTAGAGCACTTTTCTAAGCTAAAAACCCAGTATACCTCAGGGAGACTGTAAACATCTGGATATTCACCCAACCAAAGCTTCTACTCTCAGCCTCACTTTGTCTGGTCTAGCCAGCTTCTTGCTAGAAACTTGCCTTTGCATTCTTTCCTGGGCTCCTGCTTTGGATTCCTGAATGTATTTGCATCCTTCAGCTTGACTGGAGCAACATAATGGATGTATGACCCGTGTGGTCTCACAGGCTCCTACTTTTAGAGCGGCTGCTGCTGCTGCTGCTAAGTCACTTCAGTCGTGTCTGACCCTGTTCGACCCCATAAATGGCAGCCCACCAGGGCTCCCCTGTCCCTGAGATTCTCCGGGCAAGAACACTGGAGTGGGTTGTCATTTCCTTCTCCAATGCATGAAAGTGAAAAGTGAAAGTGAAGTCATTCAGTCATGTCCAACTCTTAGGGATCCCACAGACTGCAAGCTACCAGGCTCCTCCGTCCATGGGATTTTCCAGGCAAGAGTACTTAAGTGGGTTGCCATTGCCTTCTCCAACTCTTACAGACACATTGTAATTGATTAAATGCTCTATTGCCATCATCTTCAAATGCTTAACAATTTATTATCAAGGGGCCCTGTATTTTCATTTTGTAGTAATCCCTGGAATTAAGTATCCTGCCACAGACTCTCTGTGGCTGGCAAAACAAAGCCTTGGAATCTAAGGACCTAGGATCAAGATTCAAACCTTCCTTAAGTGTGCAAAGTAAAATAGGTCATTCTAATAAGCTTCCTCAGCTGAAAGAAAGATAGTACCTGTTATCTTCTACTTAACAGGTTTATAAAGGAAAGGACTTTGATCTCTTGGGAAGGAAAAAATATGTAAGCATCCAATATTTGTTACTATTTCCTCTGCTTTCAGGATTTACTAAAATGGCAGTGTGGGATAAAAGGATTATTCCACATTTCAGAAAAACACTGATATACTGGAAATATTTCTTATAATAAATTTAGCCCTTATTCCTTCTCCTTCCTCTCCAACCTTCTTACCCTGTACCTCCAGCCAGAACCATTTGTTACTATAAATAAGGCCCCAGGAGAAAAACCTAGGTTAAAATTACATGAGAAAGTATTAGGTCTGAAGTTCACGATTTCTATCTTCAAAATGGGGAGAAAGTAAACTCACAGTTTAGAAGATTAAAAATTCATTAATAAGTGTAGCTTGTAGCATAAATTGAGCTTCCCTGGTGGCTCAGTGGTAAAGAATCCACCTGCCAGTGTTGGAGATGTGGGTTTGACCCCTCGGTCAGGAAAATCCCTTGGGGAAGGGCACAGCAACCGACTCCAGTATTCTTGTCTGGAGAATCCCATGGACAGAGGAGCCTGGCAGGATACAGTTCAGGGTTCACAAAGAGTCAGACACAACTGAGCATGCATGCACCCGCACACACAGTAAAAATCAATTTATGTACATGAAAATGTCTTGTATATATTACTTACATCTATCTATATATGTGGCATCCTTATGACAGAAAATACCTCATAATCTCAATTCCCACACCTACCTGGCTTTCAGGATAAAATATCAACAAATGTAAATAAAATCATAAGACTTTAGTTAGGAATTATTACATAAAAAATCATTTTTACCTAAGAATGAAAATAAATCCTATGAATAGGAAATTAGAAATGAGAAAAATACACACATATCTAAAGGTCATAGTTGTATAGAACACTGTATTTATTAACATATGGAAAACCTAAAAATATTATGGAAGGGGACTTTGGATTGTATATAACAAGGACTTACTTTCTAAGTGAAAAATTAAAAACCAAAAAGTGAAAGAAGACAAAGAGATGAAAAATGTTCTCCCATGATCCAAAGAATTTTTAGCCACAGAGGCACACAAAAATCTCCAATAAAAATATGCCAGTCTACAATACAACCAGAATAGTCAAGACTTCAAAGTTAATTCCTCTGGCACATGAATTGATATTCTAGTTGCCATAATAACATATTATCTAAACAACACTAAATGTAAGTGACAGGCCCAGAATGGCAAGCCAAGTGACATTTAAACAAATACACAGATTATTTTTATTGCTGTCTGCAATACTTTAATATTCGAAGAAAATTGTAAGGGCCTAGAAGTACAACAAATTCCTGAGGTGAGGTGAAGTCACTCAGTCATGTCCGACTCTTTGCGACCCCATAGATTGTAGCCTACCAGGCTCCTCCGTCCATGGGATTTTCCCGGCAAGAGTACTGGAGTGGGTAGCCATTTCCTTCTCCAGAGGATCTTCCCAACCCAGGGATCGAACCCAGGTCTCCCACACTGCAGGCAGACGCTTTACCGTCTGAGCCACCAGGGAAGCCTACAACGAATTCCTAGATAAAGGCAAATTAACACAATTCCATGTAATCTGGCAAATACCGAGCAAATGATGACTTGTGAAAGGAGTTTCACAGATAAAGATCAGTAAGAAATAGTCCTATCCTAACCAACAAGAACCTACTGTATAGCACATGGAACTCTGCTCAATGCTATCTGGCAGCTTGGATGGAAGAGGTGTTTGGAGAAGAATGGATATGTGTATATGTATGGCTGAGTCTCTTTGCTGTGCACCTGATCCTACCACAACATTGTGAATCGGCTATACCCCCACACAAATTAGAAAGCTTTTTAAAAAGGAAATAATCCTATCTTCAGAAACACCACAATTTACCTAGGATATATCAGCCTGCTGTATTTTCTTTTCTATTTCATATTCTAACTTCAGTTCAGTTCAGTCAGTTCAGTCACTCAGTCGTGTCCGACTCTTTGCGACCCCATGAATCGCAGCACGCCAGGCCGCCCTGTTCATTACCATCTCTCAGAGTTCACTCAGATTCACATCCATCGAGTCCGTGATGCCATCCAGCCATCTCATCCTCGGTCGTCCCCTTCTCCTCCTGCCCCCAATCCCTCCCAGCATCAGAGTCTTTTCCAATGAGTCAACTCTTCGCATGAGGTGGCCAAAGTAAAGTAATGTCTCTGCTTTTGAAAATGCTATCTAGGTTGGACATAACTTTTCTTCCAAGGAGTAAGCGTCTTCTAATTTCATGGCTGCAGTCACCATCAGCAGTGATTTTGGAGCCCAAAAAAATAAAGTCTGGCACTGTTTCCACTGTTTCCCCATCTATTTGCCATGAAGTGATGGGACCAGATGCCATGATCTTCGTTTTCGGAATGTTGAGCTTTAAGCCAACTTTTTCGCTCTCCTCTTTCACTTTTATCAAGAGGCTTTTTAGCTCATCTTCACTTTCTGCCATAAGGGTGGTGTCATCTGCATATCTGAGGTGATTGATATTTCTCCCGGCAATCTTGATTCCAGCTTGTGTTTCTTCCAGTCCAGCGTTTCTCATGATGTACTCTGCATAGAAGTTAAATAAGCAGGGTGACAATATACAGCCTTGAGGTACTCCTTTTCCTATTTGGAACCAGTCTGTTGTTCCATGTTCAGTTCTAACTGTTGCTTCCTGACCTGCATACAGATTTCTAACTTACAGATGCATAATGGAGATAGGCTGCATTTTCTACTGGGATTTTCTACTGTTCAACTACAACTTCAGCTATCACCTGACTTTCTCCCTTTTATCTATGGTTTTATATGCGTGCGTCTGTGTGTGCTCAGTTGTGTCTGATTCTTTGTGACCCTACGGACTATAGTCCTCCAGGCTCCTCTGTCCATGGGATTTCCCAGGCAGGAATACTGTAGTGGGTTGCCATTTCCTACTCCAAAGGATCTTCCCAACCCAGGAATCGAACTGGTGTCTCTTGTATCTCCCACACTGGCAGGCGGATTCTTTAGCACTAGAGCCACCTGGAAGCCCATTAATACTCTCCTGTTGTTACTGGTTTTCAATTGCTAAGTCGTGTCCAACTCTGCGACCCAATGAACAGCAGCACCCCAGGCTCTTCTGTTCTCTGTCTCCCAGAGTTTGCTCAAATTCACGTGTGTTGAGTCAGTGATGCTGTACTACTTTTGGCTTAACCTACAGCTTTCGGGCCTTCCTTTCACGTGGCTTTGCCAAGTTTCCGTCTGACATTCTAAGAAGGGCAGGTGCCTCTCCCCAGGAAGAAAATCCCACAAGCCTCTCCTCCTTCCACACAAGAGTGAGTAAAAGGAGACCTCAGTACAAGTGCTTCTAAAAGAGAAGGTTCTTGGGAACCAGCAACTTCTAACACTTCACTATGTTGCATAAATACCTTCAATAGTATATTTTTAACTTCCTTCTTCTGAGGGCATAGAAGAAAGATAAACCAACACAATAAGCCTTATCTCATAAGTATTTGTCTCCTTCAGGTTAACTTCTTGACTTTTAATTCCTATGAAGCTGACAATGCCTCTGGTTCACTGTATTTGTTGACAAAGGCTGCTCACTGTGTTCCTTGCGTTTAAATAATAAATGTTTTTAGAAACACATAGAAAGCCATTCCTTTTAAAGTTTCTGAAAAAAAAACGATTTAAGCAGAATATAAATCACACTCTACAATGAACTCATGCTAGTAAGTAGTCCCAAATGGCAGAAAGCTCTGTTTAAAAGAATAACTCAGGTATCATTTATGTATGATAACAAAATATGGTCTGAAAAGTCCAGCTGGTTCAGTTATTAATATTTACTAATAGTAAATACTAATATTAGTAAATACTAAAATTTGTCTCTCACTATCATCCACACATCTGAGGAGGACCTCCCCCTTTCTTTTCCAGAATTCTCACATTATATTTTGCCTCTTATGTAAATAAAAAGTAAAATACAATTACCACCCAGGTAACACTTCCTAGAGCTAAAGCCAGTGGGAGTGCTGACTGTCTTAAAATTGAGAAGCTAAGGTGCCAAATCTCATTTACAATGCGTTCCCTGTTCCCTCCGTGTGCCTTTCTGGGCTGAGACTCTGTGACATTCATAATTGCTTTTCCCTCTAATATCCCTTTTATCAGTAAGTGAGAATGGCAGTATATCTCTCCTCTTGATGAGTTTTTCAAATGAAAATGAAGAAAGAAACGTCCAATTACATTTATGTCTGGAAAGAGGAAACATTTTTGGCTTTTCAATGTTTTCTTCTGAATGTCTTCTGAATTGAAATATCTTTAAAGGCACTGTAAAAATAGCAATCTCCTATAAAAGAGTATTAAAAATGAGGAAAAAAACTCCTTAGGAGAAGGTTTGTTTTAAAGTCCTCAGATAAACCTTTATCATTAAAATCTATTGCCCTTTTGAGGTCTAACAACATTATAAAGATTGTTGCCCTTTCAAGGAATAGTCTCTGATCTGCTAAGCAATTTTCATTACACATTCACCAGATTACTTTGCTGATAGGAAAATCTGGGCTCTTGAAAAAAATAATGTGTGTTTATAAAAAAAAAATTATTGTTCAACCAATTAAATGTGCAGTTTCTTCCTTACACGGGTATTTGTATTAGTGCAAGTATAATTTTTTTCCTGCTAACATTTATTCAGTTTATCTATATTCTGCCTACATTGCTACATTCACTTATTTAAACCTATGAGACAACTCTATCATATGGATATTCCATTATTAATCCCATGTAATGGATAAACAAGAAAGGACAAACTATCTGGCAAGGTCCTACAGCTAGTAAGTGATGTAAGCTCTTAATTGCCATGCCACACTGATCTCCTAGGGAAAAAAAATAATGCATTTTAAAAATCCATTTAATCACTGAAAAATAATTGAGTTTAGTGTATATGAAATATTCTTTTCTAGGGTGCCAGGCAATAGACATCCTTATAAATACTAATGGAAAAAAATCTAATACATAGGTGAAAAGAATAAAAACTAGATTAAGCTAAAGGCATGCATAATCAAGCAACTGGGCTTCCCTCGAAGCTCAGTTGGTAAAGAATCTGCCTGCAATGCAGGAGACCATGGTTTGATTCCTAGGTCAGGATGAATCCCTGGAGAAGGAAATGGCTACCCACTCCAGTATTCTTGCCTGGAGAATTCCATGTACCGAGGAGCCTGGCAGATTACAGTTCATGAGGTCAAAAGAGTCAGACATGACTGAGCAACTAAGCACATAGCAAACAATCAAGGTAATTGGATCTTAAATAATATTGTGTGTAACGTTTTGAGCAAAGATAAGACTTCCACTTAGCCAATATAGATTGCATACCCAGGAGCACCACATTTAATTTCAATTTCCAGTTTTAAATGGGATACAGGGAAGCCATGCCAATAACCAGCTTGATTTAGTAGTTAAGAATGTGGGCTCTGGAATCTATTTCAAACAAGAAATAACTTCATAAAAATGAGAGCTTTCCAAAAACAGAATGGGATTTTCAAAATTAGAAATTTACTTAGCTATGTTGTAGGGAGATTGAAAGAATCTTGGTCAAAATCATCTTTTGAACTTTCTTCAAAATGAGATTTTATAAAAATAAAATTGACTTTAGATAATTATATAAAGGAATTGCTCCTCCTTATTATAAAAGTTAACAATTTCAAATAGCTTCGTTGTTGAATTAAAAACCTGTCTACGATTTCTAGCCTATGTTGATCCTTCAATTTTCTGCACTACTAGAATTCTCGAAAATAAAGTATGTTTACACTTGGAAAATATGTAATTTAAAATTGCCTTTAGCACTTTCAATTGATTTTTTTAAAATTTCAAAATAATAAGGCTTGGAGACTAAAGCTTATATATTACATTGTTCTTCTATATCCTATTATTTTACTTAACACATTGATGGAGAAAAAGCAAATGACCAACAAATAGTGAGTTTCTGTTCAAATCTAAATACTCTTAAGAGGGTAAAAAAAACAAACAACAGACTGAGAGAAATATTTGCAAACCACATACCTGACAAAGGACTTGTATTCTTTACAAGGGCATTGCTTTTCAAAGTAAATTCTTAAAACTTAAAAATAAGTAAAACAAACCAAAACAAAAGATTGAACAGAAGTCTCATCAAAAAAGATGATGGGAAATAGGACACGAGGTGCTCAAATACATGTGTCTTTAGGAAATGGCAAAATGTGACAGTGCTACACACCTATTAGACTGGCTAAGATCTAAATCAAGCAATACCAAATGCTAGGAGAATGTGGACTAACATTGATTTGGGAATGCTAAATGGTATGTCAAGGCTGTATATTGTCACCCTGCTTATTTAACTTATATGCAGAGTACATCATGAGAAACGCTGGGTTGGAAGAAGCACAAGCTGGAATCAAGATTGCCGGGAGAAATATCAATCACCTCAGATATGCAGATGACACCACCCTTATGGCAGAAAGTGAAGAGGAGCTAAAAAGCCTCTTGATGAAAGTGAAAGAGGAGAGTGAAACAGTTAGCTTAAAGCTCAACATTCAGAAAACAAAGATCATGGCATCTGGTCCCATCACTTCATGGCAAATAGATGGGGAAACAGTGGAAACAGTGTCAGACTTTATTTTGGGGGGCTCCAAAATCACTGCAGATGGTGATTGCAGCCATGAAATTAAAAGACGCTTACTCCTTGGAAGGAAAGTTATGACCAACCTAGACAGCATATTCAAAAGTGGAGACATTATTTGCCAACAAAGGTCCGTCTAGTCAAGGATATGATATTTCCAGTAGTTATGTATGGATGTGAGAGTTGGACTGTGAAGAAAGCTGAGCACCGAAGAATTGATGCTTTTGAACTGTGGTGTTGGAGAAGACTCTTGAGAGTCCCTAGGACTGCAAGGAGATTCAACCACTCCATTCTAAAGGAGATCCGTCCTGGGAGTTCTTTGGAAGGACTGATGCTAAAACTGAAACTCCAGTACTTTGGCCACCTCACGAGAAGAGTTGACTCACTGGAAGAGACCCTGATGCTGGGAGGGATTGGAGGCAGGAGGAGAAGGGGACGACGGAGGCTGAGATGGCTGGATGGCATCACCGACTCGAGTGGACGTGAGTCTGAGTGAACTCCAGGAGTTGGTGATGGACAGGGAAGCCTGGTGTGCTGCGATTCATGGAGTCACAAAGAGTCAGACATGACTGAGTGACTGAACTGAACTGAACTGAACCAGAATCTTCAGTATAAATTCAAGAAGCTTGTTTTGAATAGCTGTACTTTACTTGTATAACCAAAAGCTAGAGAGTAAAATTAACAAAGCATTTTATAAATAAAAAATATATCTAAGTCTTCAACAATGGAACAAATAATAGCTTCAATAGAGTTATTTATAGATAGATCTTCTGCAATAAAAAAGAACATTTTGAGAAATGTTCCATTTTGAAAAAGCTGTAAGATTCATCAGTAGTAGTTTTCTCCCCATACTAGAAGTGTAATCTATGTAGCTTTATTAAAAATTAAACTTCACAGAATTACAAACTTTTAGTTAGAAGATGAGTAAATTTGACAGATTTGAGTTTAGCACAGTGACTACAATTAATAATACCATATTGTATACTTGAAATTTGCTGAGAGTAAATCTCAAGTGTTCATGCCAGAAAAAGAGGTAACTATGTAATGTGATAGATGTATTAATTTGCTTGTATACTTTAATTATATTCTATTTTATTTATCAATTATTCTTCAGTTAAAAATTAAACTTCATAAACTATGTATACTACAAAAAAAAAAAAAACAGATCTCTTCAGAATTTTAATTTAGTACAGCTTAAAGGCAAAAAAATGCATACATAACTTTACCAGCAAGTTATTATACTTTTATCTAATCTGTTATAGCTAGAGATAGCAAGCCCAGGTAAATCAAGATATTAATCTTTAAAAATAAAAACTTAAGACCCTATATAATAGGCTCTATGTTCATCCACATCATTAGAACTGACTCAAAGGCGTTCCCCATTATATAGACTGAAGTAAGTCAGAAAGAGAAAAAGATATATATGGAATCTAGAAAGATGGTACTTAACCTATTTCCAGGGCAACAATGGAGATGCAGACATAGAGAACAGACTTACGGTGGTAAGGGGATGGAGGTGGCGGGACAAATGGAAAGAGTAACATGGAAGCATATACACTGCCATGTGTAAAATAGAAAACTGATGGGAATGTGCTGTATGACTCAGGGAACTCAAACCAGGACTCTGTAACAACCTAGAGGGGTGGGAAGGGGTGAGTGGCTGGAGGGAGGTTCAAGACAGAGGGGACACATGTATTCCTATGGCTGACTCATGTTGATGAATGGCAGAGGCCAACACAATATTGGGAAGCAATTTTCCTTCAATTAAAAATGAATAAGTTTGGGAAAAAAAACTTAAAACCAAATTTTTAGAAGCATTAAACTCTCTAAAAAAATAAAAATAATTAAAAAAAATAAAACACTATGGGCTTTTGAGTCAGAATGCCTGGATCTGAAAGCAGAATACATCTGTTAGGCAAACTTTAGCAAGTTACATACTCTCCCTAAACCTATTTTCTTATGTAACAGGTGTTTAATAGTATTATTTATCCTTATAGAACTATAATCCTTTAATAGTATAAAGCATCTAAATCATTTTGAATTTATGCTTGGCATATAGTAAACATTATGCAAATATTTTAAATTAGTATGACCATTAGTAGCACATCTCTTTAGTCATGGTCCACTTTTAGGATAATAGCCCTGGACAACCAAACAAGCCACTTAAAGAACAGAATATAAAGCAGATTTTCTCTACCAAGGGCTTTCTTGGTGCTACAGAATATGCTAGCCCCACAAGTGAAAAGAACAGAACCCAGAGGTTCCACTGACTGTGGCCCTCTTCCCCGTGTGGCAGCCATAGCTAGCTGGAAGTCAGGATTATGTGTGGCCATATATCAGTGTGTGTGTGTCTGTGTGTGTTTTAATTCTCAGTTGTGTCCCACTCTTTGTGACCCCATGGACTGTAGCCTGCCAACTCCACTATCTATGCGATTCTTCAGGCAAGAATGCTGGAATGGGTTGCCATCCCCTTCTCCAGGGGAACTTCCCAACCCAGTGATCAAACCCGGGTCTCCTGCACTGCAGGCAGATTCTTTACCATCTGAGCCACCAGACAAGCCCAGCCATATGTCTGCTGCTGCTGCTGCTGCTGCTAAGTCACTTCAGTCGTGTCTATAACTCTGTGCGACCCCATAGACGGCAGCCCACCAGGCTCCCCCGTCCCTGGGATTCTCCAGGCAAGAACACTGGAGTGGATTGCCATTTCCTTCTCCAATGCACGAAAGTGAAAAGTGAAAGTGAAGTCACTTAGTCATGCCCAACTCTTTGTGACCCCATGGACTGCAGCCTACCAGGCTCCTCCGTCCATGGGTCTAATGCTCTACATTATATGTTTTGGAACCTTGATACAGAACAAACTAAACCAGGACATGGGAGACAGTAAACCAGGACATGGGAGACAGAGATCCATAAAATGCTGATATCTAAACCAGTGGCCTCCAAAACTGCAGGAAAAACATTTTGAACATGCAGCTTGAGATAAGTATATCATTTATGGATAAGATTTACTGTACTGAGAAAGTATATTATAAAACATTCTGAAGAAAAAATTAACAGCAGGCCTGAACTTTTCTCCACATACTGTCTCCCTGGAAACATTCCGGGTTAAGACTAACAAGGAGTGACAGCTGTGTTACCAGTCAGCATTGTTTGTTACCGATGGAACACATCTGGACGAGGAGGATGCTGATTCAGCTTCCTGAAGCAGTGTGTTCTAGCAACTGAGAGCATCCCTTTAGGAAAGCTGGATCGTTATCAAGAGATTGATTCCTGTGCAGCTTGAGCCTTCCCCAAGGCAAAGTAGTCCTTATCTACCCATACAATCTCACCTTAAAACTGAGTTACTATATAGGAGGAAATGGAGAGAAGGTGGAAAACGGTTCCTGAACATCTAGAGGGACTCCCACTGAAGAAGCATCTGACATTATCCTGCTGACATTCTGTTTCCAGTCCTGTATCCTTCTACTAAACCAAGTGAATCTGGTGCCGAACATAGCCTACTGTGTCGTATTTTAGTGTGAGTGTTAAAGCCACAGGTCCACTGTGGTAATCATACAGACATGTACATACACAAAAAGTATATTACTTACATCCTCTAACATAATGAATTATTTTAAGCACCATACATTTGAGTATACTGCTTGGGTCCACATGCGTTTCACAGAATTTAGGGTATATTCTTTGTAACAACTTAGAAGCTATTGTTTTTCCTCTGATTTTCTGGTGTTTTTCACAGATTTTTTTTCTTTGGTCCTTGTAAATCCTTGGCTTTCTCTGCAAATACTAGAGCCCCTAGGACTTCTTACACTAAAAATTGGTAACTCCATTGTTACAAACTCTGCAGCAGCAAGACATAAGGAATTCCTGAAAATTCAAACATTAAATATATTGAAGTTCTTCACTTCCTGCTCATTTTCTTTTAAAGTTTATCAAGATACAACTATAATAGTATACATATATTCCCTCCAATTAAATTTTTTTAAAAAATTAGAAAAAAGATATAATTATAGAAGGCTTTAAAATCTATAACATTGTGGGAGAAGTAATTTTGTCTTTCCATTTTAATATACTTTTAGGCTAGTTTCATTAAAACATGCTATGTCCAAACTAGAGCAATTCATCCCACTCTTGACACTACCCTCAATTCCAGTAACCAAACAATTTTGCCATTTCCTATGAAAATTTCTATAGACTCTTCTGTCATTAACCCATTTTTAAGCACACATGATTTTTAAAAGTTACTAAACTTACCCTGATACATGTAACATCAGCAACATGTAGAAGACAAAGAAGAGATTATGAGTATACCAGAAGATGTCATAGTTAGAAACTCTGAAAAAAACAAATAACTTAATTTCAATTTCACTTCCTACTCCATCTCAATAAAACAAGCATGCATCCTTTCAAATACATGTCACTATTGAAAGTTGAAATATGAGCTCATCTGAGACTTATCTATTAATATCAACATATTAGCATACCATTGCAGAAAACTGACAAAAATTATAAGCAACACTTTATCATCTTGAAGATTCTTTGTATTTCAAATGAAGATACATTGAAAAAATTAAATTAGGTGTTTATTTTTAAATTATGATGATGTAAGGTGATGGAGCAGGCAACAGTCTGCTAATGTGTACTGCTGCCTTTGTTTATCAATATCCTCAATTTAAAAACAACTAATGTTTCTATCCTAATATATATATATATTTTTTAAACTTTATTTTACTTTACAATACCATATTGGTTTTGCCATACATTGACATGAATCCACCACGGGTGTATATGAGCTCCCAATCCTGAATCCCCCTCCCACATCCCACCCCATATCCTCTCTCTGGATCATCCCCGTGCACCAGCCCCAAGCATCCTGTATCCTGTATCGAACATAGGCTGGTGCTTCGTTCTTACATGATAGTATACATGTTTCAATGCCATTCTCCTAAATCATCCCACCCTCTCCCTCTCCCACAGAGTCCAAAAGTCCGTTCTATACGTCTGTGTCTCTTTTGCTGTCTTGCATACAGGGTCATCATTGCCATCTTTCTAAATTCCATATATATGTGTTTTGAGAGTAGTTCAAAGGAAATTCAGATGGAGATAAATTAAATAAATGCTCATCAAAATTTTATATGATTTTTCTAGACAGTATACAACTTTAACATCTTGTGTTACTGGCCTGGGGGAGGACCAAGATTCTAAAAAGGGAGGGGTACAATAAACACAACCTATAAAATATTCGAAAGAAATAAAAAGACTATCAGTTACTTATTTCATATATCTGAGTGGATGTTCAGGGAAGCTATCTGATAAAAGCTTAGATGATTCTGATAACAACCCCTGAAAACTTTTAGAACCCCCAGTTTAGGCAATAACCAATACAGTCACATTTACTTTAGTCACAGATTGCTACCACAAATAAGATCAGTAACATCCTTATAACATTCACCTTCTTGCATAGATCTGATCTTTTTTCATCTAAATTTCTAGAAGTAGAATTACGTCAAAGGACACACATTTCGTAAAGTTTCTTTATATACACCACCCGTTGCTCTATAAAACATGGTTTTCAATTAAGAACCCAATCACAGTGTAGGAGTGCCTGTCTCCCCAAACCAAGACTCAACTATATACATCTCCAGTATCTTGGAACTGGGTATTATTTCATTTGTGTGTTACTTGCTTTCAGTTCTTCTGTGACTTACCAGTTCACAGAAATTACCCATTTCTACAGCATATTTCTCAACTGCTGTAAGTAAACTATTCAAATTTAAGAATGTACTAGTTCCATAGAAGGGCTTCCCAGGAGGCACTACTGGTAAAGAACCCACCTGTCAATGCAGGAGACATAAGAGACACAGGTTTGATCCCTGGGTGAGCAAGATCCCCTGGAGGAGGGCATGGCAACCCACTCTAGTATTCTCACATGAAGAATGGAAGAGGAGCCTGGTGAGCAATATTCCACAGGCTCACCGAGTCAGACACAACTGAAGCAGCTTAACATGCATGCATAGTTCCATGTGAGTGTAATAATGTTCCCAGTAACATGCTTACTTTTTAATTTTTATAATGTATATTGGCCTTCAGGAGTTTCAGTTTTCATATTTTTAGATAGCTAAATATTTCCTATATTTCCCCTTGTCCATTATAACTTAAATATAGTTTAAATATAAATATAACTTAAAGTTTCCTCCAAATCTTCAGTGGTGCAATTTTTCAAAGTTAACTTTGTCATGGAGCTAGAATTTCATTCACTTAAGCCTTCCTTTCCTCACAAGCTTGTAGTGGCATCTTTATTACTTAGCAGGTTCTCACATATGGCAAAGTCCTCTTCAGGGCTTTCTACCAACTATCACTTAGTTCAAGGCCTTGGTCATTTTTGCAAGTAAGTCCTATTCTGTTTTTATTAATTAAAGTATAGTTTTCTTATAATATTATATTAGTTTCAGGTGTACATCATAGTAATGCCCTATTCTAAGTTATTGAGGAATATTTTTTTAATGTTTAATAAGCCACATCTTCCTTTTATTCCATTTGGGAATATTTACTTGAAACATTCCCATACACAATTCCTTATCACTCAGAATATTTGACTGAAAGATTTTTCCAAAACAGGAAATTATATATAGAAATGTCTCTATTTCCCTCTTAGCTACACAGGAAACAGAATACTGCATTGACTAAGCATTTGGGTTAATCAAGACAATTTCTACATATGAAAATGAAGATAATCTGAAGGAAATCTAAATAGTCTGACCAAGAAACATCAAAAATAATGGCTCTGACACTCACCGTATCGCATATGTTGAAGCTGTAATCATCAAGAATAGTACCAGTACCATGCAGACCCCTGTCAGGCCAGGAACTATAAAAATATACATAAGTACATTTTAACTTAAGTCATACTGAGGAAAAAAGTACAAAAAAATTATTACCTTAAAATCCAAAGTACCAGGCTGCTCTGTGGGAAGCCTAATTGAAATCATCTATCTCCTTGCATGTTCTCTGTCAAAAAAACCTTTTTTTTTTTGAATTAGCATTAGTTTCAAGGTACTTAAGACAAAGTAGAATCTTTTCCACCTTTCACAGAAAGGTCCCTTTTGGTATTTTCAAATATTCCGATCAGAACAGTGACCACACGCACACTTTGACAGGAACATAACTACAGCAAACATCAATAACTAATGCAACAGGACACAGCTGACATCCATCATCCTAACTGCTTTGGTTTTCTCCATCAGAGTCAATGTCAAATAATTTCTTTTGGACTTCACTATCTAGAAAAAATTTCCAGAAAAAATAAGCAAAACTTGAATCTTTCTAAAACCACAACTTCAACTGTAGAACAAAATATGGTGAATGTGAAGAAAAAAGTTTCAGTGCTGATTTTTTAAGAATACTCTCAGGCATAATTCCCCTTTGAATAGAAAATATTTTAAAATCAGTGTTTCTGATAACACTTGTTCTTAAAAAGAAAGCATGCAACATGTCATGTTACAAAATTAATACTGGTGTAATAGATTGCTACAAACCTAGTGTTAGCTCATAGAGGACATCCAAAATGAATAAGTGATATGCTATATCGAAGAGTGAAAAATCACAATAGTCTCATTTCTTATTATCTTATTGCCATCAAATAAAATAATCTATAACTTACTTTTAATTTACTCTTACAATCACATGAGCAACAATAAGTACTAAATGACCTAGCTAAGAAAGTCCATCTCAAATCTTTCTAGAAAAGGTATTAAAACACTTCTGTCTCCTAAATTATAGACATCTCCCTATTCTTCTTGACAAGGAAGCACCTATGCAACAGAAGGCCCAGCAGGGAGGGAGAGCCATCAACAGAAGCAAACAAGCTGGGGATGACACCAGGGTGATACTGATATGCATCATTAGGATCACAGAAGGTACAGAATGGTTGGAAAATAATATTGGAAATTCCAATACAGTAGAAACAAGTTTCCACTTGTAAAGGGCCACATGAGAAATAAGGGAGTCGGTCTATGGAACTTAATACTTGAGTACACCTTCCTTTTCACTCTTCCCAGTACACAGATTTGAAAGCCTAACAAAACTTGCCTCTCCCTGATGCCCCAATCCAAATCATCTCCCCTCTAAATTCTTTCATAGGGCACTCCCTTTGCTATTGTCTCTCCCATTGCTTTACTTCCTAGGGGTAACAGAAGAGCAAGAAAAGAACACTAGTTCACACGGAAGGATTTGGCAACACACTTCACTACTCTTGCCTGGAAAATTGCATGGACTGAGGAGCCTGGTAGGCTACAGTCCACGGGGTCGCAAAGAGTTGGACATGACTGAGTGACTTCACTTTAACTTTTCACTTTAAAAAGAACAGCAGGCCTATAAAATGACCAAGCCTTTCCTCTTCCAAATATTTATCCCCCAAAAACACAAACATAGCCATCCCAAACTTGTTCAAAAATATTCATTAACCACTTTAATACTCAAGGCCTATAATCAATTTAAATCTCCATCAACAGATGGATGGATAATTATTTATTGTGCCTGAAAAATTAATCAGAAATTTTAAAAAATAACTTATACCTATACATATGAACACAGATGAACCACAAAATTATTAGTCTGAGTGAAAAAACCAGACTCCCCCTCCAAAAAAGACCCTGAAAGAATATAAGCTCTATGATTTCTTTTATACAATATTCTAGAAAATTCAAAGCATTCTTTAGTGGTAGAAAGCGGATCCATAACTAGGAGGGGTAGAGAGCAGAATGCATTACAAAAGAGCACAAAACATTTTTAGAATGATGGACATATTTGTTATCTTGATTTTGATCATGGTTTCTTATGTATATACATATGTCAAAAGTGATCAAATAACATACTTTACATATGTATAATTTAGAGTACTTCAGTTATAACTCAAATTTAAAAAAGAAAAAAGAGAGAAGGTCCCTCTCTCTGGCTCCAAGTAATTTAAAAAATCCATATCTGTCCAAATGAATAAATAAATGATAGAATCCCGGATGGCTCTATAATGTGAAATTTGTGGTTGGAGAGGCCTTTCAAGTGATTTCATTGAGGCTTCATGAATGTCTACTGTGTCTACATACAAGGTTTCCTGTATATAGTCCTGAACGTGCCAAAATTAGTTTTACAATGTCTGCAAATTATTTCATCAGGACACCTGAAAAAATGGAGCATGTTTAGAACAGAGGTATAAGTTCTGAAGGGTATTATTTGAACATCAATTCTTTTAGGTATTAATTTCCAGTGATGAAAAATGTTCTAACTATTCCTTGAAGAATCACAGGGCACATTAATGTAATGTGTACCTCACATTCTGAGAGGTACTAAAGTCAATAAACCAGTTTAAATTTAAACGGATATTCCCCAAACACTGAACTCGAGCATTCCTTTTAGAGCAGATCATGGAAAACATATTAGAAAGACTTAGGGTGAAATAGTTGACCTCAGCCATTTGAAATCAAGATGAAATAGAAGCCTCAAATAACCTAGGGCATATGTGTATATCCTGGAATTATAGCCCTGTTACTGTCCCTTAAGCCGAATCCCAATCTCACTGAATCTCTTCTGTAAACTAAGGAGAATCAATTCAATGCTTTTTAATATTCTTTCAGATTTATGAAGTTATCTTTCTTTTCAAAAGAATTCATTTTTCCTTTCTCTCTCCCAGAAGTACAAAAATTCCAGAGTTTGCAATTTATAAAGTAACAGACTTCATAGCAATGAAGAAGAAAAACTGACTTATAATAAGCAATGAGAAGAAAAAAATTACAGTCACAGTGGTCCAAAAAAATGGTGGGATGAGTAACTTAAAAATCAAAGAGGAAAGAGC
Organism: Cephalophus harveyi; assembly: GCA_006410635.1. Taxonomy (NCBI): domain Eukaryota; kingdom Metazoa; phylum Chordata; class Mammalia; order Artiodactyla; family Bovidae; genus Cephalophus; species Cephalophus harveyi. Next base: position 182,895 of record SJYT01024733.1, read on the forward strand.
GGGAGAGATAAATTAGGATTTAGGGATTAATATATGTACATGGCAATCCACTCCAGTACTATTGCCTGGAAAATCCCATGGACAGAGGAGCCTGGTAGGCTACAGTCCGTGGGGTCACAAAGAGTCAGACACGACTGAGCGACTTCACTTCACTTCACTTCATATGTACATTACTATATATAAAATTGGTAAACAGCAATGACATACTGCATAGCACAGGGAACTATACTCAATATCTTGTAATAACCTATAATGGAAAAGAATCTGAATATATATATATATATCCATATACACAAACACACATATATACATATACACACACATATATATATATATGCATGTATAACTGAATCACTTTGCTACACACTTAAAACTAACACAACACTGAAAGCCAACTATACTTCAGTTTAAAAAAAGCTAAGATTTTCTGTTACTGCATTTAAACAGACACTGGACAACCAATTATCTGGAATGTTGCAGAAAATATCTCTGTAACAAGTAGAAGAGTTTAAAAACAGATGACTTTTCTACAAATGACCCAATTTTGTTCATTTTTAAGGCTGAGTAATATTCCATTGTATACATTATATACTACATCTTCTTTATCCATTCATATGTAACATTTAGGTTACTTCCATGTTCTGGCTATTACAAATAGTGCTGCAATGAACACTGGGGCACATATGTTTTTTTTTAATATTTATTTATTTTTAATTGATTGGTTTACAAAATTGGTTTGATTTCTGTCATACATCAACATGAATTAATGACAGGTGTACATTTTTGCCCTCATGCACCTTTTTGAATTATGGTTTACTCAGGGTCTATACCTAGCAGTGGGCTTCCCTCATAGCTCAGTTGGTAAAGAATCTTGCCTGCAATGCAGGAGACCTGGGTTCAATTCTTGGATCGGGAAGATTCCCTGGAGAAGGAACTGGCAACCCACTCCAGTATTCTTGCCTAAAGAATCCCCACGGACAGAGGAGCCTGGCAGGCTACAGTCCACGGGGTCGCAAGAGTTGGAAACGACTTAGCAACTAAACCACCACCACCACCATGCCCAGTAGTGGGATTGCTGGGTCATATGATAGTTCTAGTTTTAGTTTCTGGAACCTCCACACTGTTCTCCATGAAAGTGTTAGTCTCTCAGTTGTTTCTCTTTGAGACTCCATGGACTGCAGCCCACCAGGCTCCTCTGTCCATGGAATTCTCCAAGCAAGAATACTGGAGTGGGTAGCCATGCCCTCCTCCAGGGGATCTTCCTAACCCAGGGATCGAACCCATGTCACCCGCACTGCAGGTAGATTCTTTACCATCTGAGCCACCATTGTGGCTGATTTACATTCCTACCAGCAGCCCAAGAGGTTTCCCTTTTCTCCACACCCTTTCCAGAAACTAACATAACAATATAAAGCAATTATGTTCCCTTTAAAAAAGGCCAAGAAAATGACTTTTATCCATTCAGGAACTACTTTCTGGGCATCTGTATTTTACTGTTAAGTGCTAGAGTAAAAATGAATCATGCTATAAAATAAATCTCAGTGCAGTGTGGGAGACACGATAAGCAGGCAATTGCAACACAGGGTATTAAGTGCTGAAAGAGAGCCAAACATTGAGTATTTTCGAGGTACATCAAAGGGCATCCTAACCTAGCCTTGGATAACAGCTCAGCCAAGTCCCAATAAATTAGCCTCTATTAGCACACATATCCCAAGAATCAGGAAGCACAGGTTAGAAAGTATTGGGCTAGTCTGAGTTCACTGGGCAAAGTCACTTAGCAAAATGAAGTACATTGTGAACTCTCTCAGTCTTCAAGTTATAAAGCAAAATCTATACTTGTTTCCTTAGGAAAAAAAATGCTTATTATGTTTACTCTTACTGTTTTTGATCTATGCATATTAGATTAATTAGTAGCTCATAAAATGAATGACTGCACCACACTGCCATTTATAGATGAACCGAAAGACTATTTTCATCCCTACCCAGATGTAGTCAGAAATATACCATCTTGTATTCATCATCCTGTTTTCACCAAGATAATTGGAGACATGACTCTGTTTGTTTCTGAGGGCTTTTCTAATTGAAATTGGATACTGGGCATTTTATCCTCATCATACAAAGTACTACCAAATTTGGAGATATGTAGCATGCGTTTTTAAGTGTTTGAATAATTCAATCTATTAAATTCATTCTATAAGTTCTTAATTGGAATGTTTTTAACATTTATTTAGTGAGTCAAAATACCATAGAGGAGCTTCAGCATCATATTTAGGGGGACTGGGTCTGTGTTCCTGGGAAATAAATGGCTCCTGATGAAAAGTATAGTATTTCTTTCATCAAATTTTTTGGAACTGGGCCACCAAAGTGATAAACAGACACTGGACAACCAATTATCTGGAATGTTGCAGAAAATATCTCTGTAACAAGTAGAAGAGTTTAAAAACAGATGACTTTTCTACAAATGACCCAATTTTGTTCATTTTTAAGGCTGAGTAATATTCCATTGTATACATTATATACTACATCTTCTTTATCCATTCATATGTAACATTTAGGTTACTTCCATGTTCTGGCTATTACAAATAGTGCTGCAATGAACACTGGGGCACATATGTTTTTTTTTAATATTTATTTATTTTTAATTGATTGGTTTACAAAATTGGTTTGATTTCTGTCATACATCAACATGAATTAATGACAGGTGTACATTTTTGCCCTCATGCACCTTTTTGAATTATGGTTTACTCAGGGTCTATACCTAGCAGTGGGCTTCCCTCATAGCTCAGTTGGTAAAGAATCTTGCCTGCAATGCAGGAGACCTGGGTTCAATTCTTGGATCGGGAAGATTCCCTGGAGAAGGAACTGGCAACCCACTCCAGTATTCTTGCCTAAAGAATCCCCACGGACAGAGGAGCCTGGCAGGCTACAGTCCACGGGGTCGCAAGAGTTGGAAACGACTTAGCAACTAAACCACCACCACCACCATGCCCAGTAGTGGGATTGCTGGGTCATATGATAGTTCTAGTTTTAGTTTCTGGAACCTCCACACTGTTCTCCATGAAAGTGTTAGTCTCTCAGTTGTTTCTCTTTGAGACTCCATGGACTGCAGCCCACCAGGCTCCTCTGTCCATGGAATTCTCCAAGCAAGAATACTGGAGTGGGTAGCCATGCCCTCCTCCAGGGGATCTTCCTAACCCAGGGATCGAACCCATGTCACCCGCACTGCAGGTAGATTCTTTACCATCTGAGCCACCATTGTGGCTGATTTACATTCCTACCAGCAGCCCAAGAGGTTTCCCTTTTCTCCACACCCTTTCCAGAAACTAACATAACAATATAAAGCAATTATGTTCCCTTTAAAAAAGGCCAAGAAAATGACTTTTATCCATTCAGGAACTACTTTCTGGGCATCTGTATTTTACTGTTAAGTGCTAGAGTAAAAATGAATCATGCTATAAAATAAATCTCAGTGCAGTGTGGGAGACACGATAAGCAGGCAATTGCAACACAGGGTATTAAGTGCTGAAAGAGAGCCAAACATTGAGTATTTTCGAGGTACATCAAAGGGCATCCTAACCTAGCCTTGGATAACAGCTCAGCCAAGTCCCAATAAATTAGCCTCTATTAGCACACATATCCCAAGAATCAGGAAGCACAGGTTAGAAAGTATTGGGCTAGTCTGAGTTCACTGGGCAAAGTCACTTAGCAAAATGAAGTACATTGTGAACTCTCTCAGTCTTCAAGTTATAAAGCAAAATCTATACTTGTTTCCTTAGGAAAAAAAATGCTTATTATGTTTACTCTTACTGTTTTTGATCTATGCATATTAGATTAATTAGTAGCTCATAAAATGAATGACTGCACCACACTGCCATTTATAGATGAACCGAAAGACTATTTTCATCCCTACCCAGATGTAGTCAGAAATATACCATCTTGTATTCATCATCCTGTTTTCACCAAGATAATTGGAGACATGACTCTGTTTGTTTCTGAGGGCTTTTCTAATTGAAATTGGATACTGGGCATTTTATCCTCATCATACAAAGTACTACCAAATTTGGAGATATGTAGCATGCGTTTTTAAGTGTTTGAATAATTCAATCTATTAAATTCATTCTATAAGTTCTTAATTGGAATGTTTTTAACATTTATTTAGTGAGTCAAAATACCATAGAGGAGCTTCAGCATCATATTTAGGGGGACTGGGTCTGTGTTCCTGGGAAATAAATGGCTCCTGATGAAAAGTATAGTATTTCTTTCATCAAATTTTTTGGAACTGGGCCACCAAAGTGATACCGACATGCTGATCTGAGGCAATTCTGCTGCTTGTATTGAGAGAAGCTTCACAAAATGTTTTCTCTGCATCCTCTGCAGATGGTCCTGTTCCACTGTGAAGAAACTGATTTCAAGTGGAAAACACCATATATGTAGGTAATAAATTATTTTACAGTATATGGAAGGAAACCAATTATTCATAGTATTTACCATGTATCTTTAGGGTCCCAAGCCAGGAACGGATCAGCTCTGCTATATGGAATTAGGGAGAAATCTGTGCATAATGGGGTATGTCAACTGACACTTAAAGGATGAGTGAGAGTTGAACAGGTGAAGAAAAGAGAGTAAGAGAGGAGGTAAAAGGTAGGTAGTGGTGAGAAGGAGCTCAGGAGTATAATCAGATGCTCAGTGAAGGTAAAACAGTACTGAGAAGTTTAATAAAACACATTGCCAGGTCCCAATTTGGTCTCTCTCTACGGTGAAACCAGGAATTTGTGTTTTTAAGTATAATATTATCTCTACTTGGCCCAACACACTCATAGGAACTTCTGGGAAAGAACACAGGATGACGGTGTTTCATGCAGAGGGAGAGATCACCTACGTATAAGCATTAACTTTACTAAGTTTCTTAATGCAATATCTTTGTCATATGAGATCTTTTTATACTTTTATAAACTAAACTTTTTAAAGCATTTCTAAGGCTTCGACTATATTGTATGCAGTAAGAGAATATTAAAACAAAGTTATTATTTATTTCTCTTAAATTGATACATATGAACCAAAAAATTACACTGATTCATACATAAGGTTTTATTTTTCTGCTTTTCCTCCCTTCTGTTCTCATCCAATTCTTAAGGCTTCAATAAAAACATGTTTTCAATGAGCAAAGTTGTTAACAAAACTAAATTGTGTTCCTAAGGAGAAACTGTGAAATATGTACTTTGCAAATGGCTAATATCATAATCTATAGAAAGAAAATATATATTATAAATAGTAGCTGTGACATGAGGGGGGGAAACACCTGAATTATTATTATTTTTCATCATAAGACTGATTCAAAAAAGAAACAATGTATTTAACAAAGCAATGTCTCAGTCCTGTATGCAATTCTGATCCTTAATAAGGTAGTACAGCCAAGATTTTATGACAGACCATCTCCATCCACAATCATCGTGTCTCTGAAACAGGTGCCCCAAATCCCCCAAATACAGTCTCCTTTTCATTATTATAAATGTAAGATTTAGAAAGAGAAAAAATAGTTAGAACTGTACTAACAACAGGGCCAAATTTTGAGATGTTCAAATGCACTTTAACAGATTAATAGTCTAGACTGAGATTTTATGGACAACATGTTTAAGAAGGGAAAATAAATTAAAAATGAGAACGGAGACACATTTCAAGAAAAAATAACTTATTTTAGTGACTGTTTCTCCTCTTCTGTTTTAAGATCAGAAAATATCCTACTAAATTACTAAATATTAAGAACTACACTGATACTCAGAGTGCTTGGTATTTTTTCTCCAAAACTTCAAAAATAGAAACCTATTCCCTCTGTATTATCTCCAATAGTATTTGTCGTAATAGCGGGCACATGGCAGGCACTCCTAAGCCACTACTATTATGCAATTTCCATTGAAAGAATATGTGAAAGGCAAATACATTTGCTTAATTTTACTCTTCATTCCTTTGAACCCTGGTGGTTTACCCTGGCCCTTTGGTTTCATTGACACCTTATGCTTGAACAGTTGTTTGACATGAACATTTCCCATGCTGTATTTTGCCATATATATAAACATGGTATAGAAGCCACAGTGATTAACAACTTACCAGTTGTGAAGAGCAGTTTTCTAGGATCCTGAAGAAAAAGGAAAAAAAAAATGGCTGAAAAACAAAACACTGATCAACACAAAATTCTGCAAGGAGTCTGCAAGGAGTCTATAATGAGCGATAAGAGCCATGTGTTAGGCATGTAGGATACTGTCCTCCCAATGGAATAACAGCATTTCAATTAAGTTTCATAATGTTTCTACAATGCTAGAGGAGATTATGATGGTGGTGCTGTTAGTTGCTCAGTCATTTCCTACTCTTTGCGACCCCATGGACTTTAGCCTGCCAGGCTCCTCTGTCCATAGAAATCTCCAGGCAAGAATACTGCAGTAGGTTGCTATTCCCTTCTCCATGGGATCTTCCCAACCCAGGGATCGAACTCATTTATCCTAATTTACAGGCAGATTTTTTACTGTCTGAGCCACCAGAGAAGCCCAGAGGAGATTATCATACATACAAAATCCAATTCCAAGAAATTCATCCATTTGAAAAGGGAAGAATATTGGATGAGGAGTCAGAGGTCCAAGCTTTCATCTTAATGGCCAAATAGGCTAGCGGGAGTGGCCTGAAGGCTACCCTTTGATCATTTTAGGATTCAATACTTTTAGGTATAATGTGGAAACATTAATATATGCTCTGTCTACCACAACTGCCAACTACACCTAGCACGTGTCAAAACAGTGAGAATTAAAAGTAATAAATATATAGAGGGAGTTATGCTGTGCAAATTCAATGCAAAGAATACTGAGAACTAAAATGTTTCAAATGCTACTGTGAAAAGTAGTGATAAAATTCAACTAAGTCAGATAGCTTCCTTATAATTAGAAATACGTTAATATTGTTACTGTAATATTTCCTTTAAACTACATCCCCATGGTATAATGGACTGAAATCAACTCCCTTCTGTCTTCTGGAAATCTTATATCAATGCCCAGTAGAATGTGGATTAATTTTTTACACAAAGGGGCCTAATATTATAAAACTTATGAATTATTTTTCTCATGCCCCCATTGAATCTGTGGTCAGACCAAGCTATATACAAAGTAGGAAGCCATTTAAATAATTTCAGGGACCCTGAATAAGGACCATTTTGAATAGCTCCTCATCAAGCTTAGGTCCAATAGCTTCTAGTAGAAACATGGCATTAAAAACATAACTAAAGACTAATCTAGAGTTTCAAAGTGTTAGTTGCTTAGTTGTGTCTGACTCTTTGTGACCCCACGGACTGTAGCCCGCCAGGCTCCTCTGTCCATGGAATTTTCCAGGCAAGAATACTGGAGTGCGAAGTCATTCCCTTCTTCAGGGGATCTTCCCAACCCAGGGATCGAATCCAGGTCTCCTGCATTACAGGCAGATTCTTGACCATCTGAACCACTAGGAAAGCCCATAATCTTGAGAGACCTAATATATAAACAACTAGGAAAAATACAAGATGGACTGGACAAAGTGGTAATACCAGAAATATGAATAATTAGCTAGGAAACCTCAGAAGATGAATAAAACTGCTAGGGAATATGGGGTGTAAGAGTAAGAGACTGTTTCACTGATGACAAGATGAGGCCACCTGAGCTATTCCATCATGAATGTGCCACCCATCGCAAAGTGGAGAATGGAGGGGTCACTGGGGACATGAAGAAAACAAGAGTGTAAGCACACAGCAAGAACAGTAAAGTGCATGACACAAACCCATCCTTTCCAAAGACAAGTCACAGAAGAATACAATTGTTTATATGTGTATTATCTCTCCATGTGAATGTGTGTGTGTATTTTTTCATCTTAATCTAGCACATGGCCTGATACCTACTAAGCACTCAAAAATGTTTATTAAAAGAAAGAAGAAGGGGAGAAAGACATGATTGAAGAAGTGAAGGAAGGGAGGAAAGAAGGGGAAAAAAAGTAAAATGTAAATTAAAATGAATTACTATTTTTCATCTATCTTATCAGCAGTATTTTTTTTTAAATGAGTGACGTGTAGAAATAAGCATTGCAATAAAATTGGTAGAGTATATCAACTGGTGAAGCTTTTATGGAAAGTAATTTGTCCAACAAAACTAAAAATGTGTGTACCTTTGAAACCAAAATTACTTCTATAAATCTGCCTAGCAGAACTGTACAAAAAAAATAAATTTATTAGCATGCAGTTTATGACAAAAACCTGGAATCAGCTCAACATTCGTGAATAAGAAAAAGACTAAAAATAAATTATGGTATATTCATATGAAGAAGATGAGGTAGATATATACTTTATGATATAGTAAGTCACAATACACAATACATATATTTACAAATTGCTATTGCTAAAGAATTTATATCATAAAACACCACTCAAAATAAGAAAACATAAAATCATTACCTGTGGCTACTTTTGGAAGAGAAGCTTTCCATTTTCACTTACTTGGGAGTTCTAAAATATTTTACATTAAGCCTCTATCTCTCTTAAAGTGAAATAAATTTAATACCTAGAAATCCTAAAATGACTAGAATACTGGCATCTTAAGAAAAAGTATATTAAAATAAAATTATTAAATCATTACAGTTATTGAAGACATGTGAATTATAAAGCAGAAGAGAGAAGCAAAGAAGGAAAAGATTAAAAAAGAATTTTCATGGCAGTAGTAAGATACAAGTAACCCCATATGATCAGGGCAAGTGATGGGAGATAGGGAGAGGTGGGGGGCTCTCTCTGGGATGAAATCATTACATGCAGAGCTTCCACTGACATGCTAAGGAGCTGGACATCTCCACGGTTCTTGATGTCGAATATACTCCTGCAAAGCGGGAGACCTGTGTTCGACCCCTAGGTTGGGAAGATCCCCTGAAGGAGGGCATGGCAATCCACTCCACTATACTTGCCTGGGGACTCCCCAAGGACAGAGGAGCTTGGTGGGCTACAGTCCATGGAGTCGCAAAGAGTTGGACATGACTGAGCAACTAAGCATAGCACATACTCTACAATCACCTGGTGAACTTTTTAAAAATATTAGTTCAGTTGCTCAGTAGTGTCTGACTCTTTGAGACCCCATGGTCTGCAGCACACCAGGCTTCTCTGTCCATCACTAACTCCCAGAGGTTGTTCAAACTCATGTCCATTGAGTCGGTGATGCCATCCAACCATCTCATCCTCTGTCATCCCCTTCTCCTCCTGCCTTCAATCTTTCTCAGCATCAGGATCTGTTCCAATGAGTCAGTTCTTCGCACCAGGTGGCCAAGTTATTGGAGCTTCAGCTTCAGCATCAGTTCTTCCAATGAATATTCAGGACTGATTTCCTTTAGAATGGACTGGTTGGATCTCCTTGCAGTCCAAGAAACTCTCGAGAGTATTCTCTAACACCATAGTTCAAAAGTATCAGTTCTTCAGTGCTCAGCTTTCTTTATGGCCCAACTTTCACATCCATACATGACTACTGGAAAAACCATAGCTTTGACTACATAGACCTTTGTTGGTAAAGTGATGTCTTTACTTTTGAATATGCTGTCTAGATTTGTCATAACTTTTCTTCCAAGGAGCATCTTTAAATTCATGGCTGCAGTCACCATCTGCAGTGATTTTGGAGCCCAAGAAAATAAAGTCTGTCACTGTTTCCATTGCTTCCCCATCTATTTGCCATGAAGTGATTGGACCAGATGCCATGATCTTCATTTTTTGAATGCTGAAGAGTTTTTTTAACTCTCCTCTTTCACTTTCATCCAGATGCTCTTTAGTTCCTCTTCGCTTTCTGCCACAAGGGTGGTGTCATCTGCATATCTGAAGTTATTGATGTTTCTCCTGACAGTCTTGATTCCAGCTTGTGCTTCAATCAGTCTGGCATTTCGCATGAGGTACTCTGCATATAAGTTAAATAAGCAAGGTGACAATATACAGCCTTGATATACTCCTTTCCCAATTTGGAACCAGTCTGTTGTTCCATGCGCAGTTCTAACTATTGCTTCTTGATCTGCATACAAATTTCTCAGGAGTGAAACTGATCTGCATACAGATTGCTCAGCAGTGAAAAATATTAGGGGCTGCCTCTAACCCAGGTCAACGAAATCACACTGGTATATTAAAAGATACTAGCATAGTTAAGGGATTAATCTAGGGCTACTTGTTATTTTGGTTTAATGATTTTTCTCCCTGTTTGTCATTACTTTGGCCTTTGATTTGTCTTGGGAGGGAGGTCGAGCACATGATCACAGTGGTACAAATCTAGAGAACTCTGGTGATACATAAGGGGAAGATGGAGTGAGGAGAACAATCTATTAAGTCACTATCAAACTGAGCAGAACAGGGCAGGGTTCTGATCACATGGGACCCTGAACATTTTGGTGTTGATGCAGTCTTGGCTTTGGGAACCAAAGGCAGCCTGAGGACACCATGAGAGGGTCAAGCAACAGAGACCTAACTAGGGCTGTGCACGTTCTGTTTCTTGGTCCAGCTGGGCTCCCTGCACATACAATTCCACTTTATGGGCAGCTCCACATGGAGAAAAGCACCTCTAAGTTAGATATTGCCCCCTACAGAATTCAGCCCAAGGTCACCTATTATAAGGATTACAAAACAAAATAAAACAAAGTAAAGCATTACAATTCAGTAATATTTTTAAGTAAAATCAACCGATGTTCTAGGATCATCAAAAAGTCAACTTTCTTTTCTGCCCTTTTCCTCCTCAAGCACAGTACGAGTTCCTGAAGGATTTTTACCCTGTTGTGTTTTTACCCAACAGTCTCCACTGAGTGATGGGAATTAGACAAAACTGTTGGGAGGCAGAAGGCAGGCCTGAGTGGCAACCATGTGAACACCGCAGAGCACAATAAGTAGACACTCTTCAAACTTTCAGGTTCAGCAGGAGAGACTGTGAAATAGTAATTACATATATTTTCTGTTGAAAAGGAATAAAACTCAACTTGACAAGTGCATTTTAAAAGCACTCAAAAGGAGCAGCAAGGTACAAATTTTCTGTGAAAAATCACAGACCCTCATTAGTCATCTCACAATAAGTGAAAGGAAAATGAGAAGACAGAGGCCACCCACCTCCTCTCGGTATCTTGCTGCGTTCAGTTCGACAAAATCCTCGCGGTAGTTCACTGAGAAGTTGAGGGCATTAACCAGGTGGGCGGCCACGTGCACACCTATGGAGTCACACCAGTCAGTGGGGTTTTCAGATACACTCAATAAAGGGGAGTTGGTTCCTCTCCTTACATAAACACAGGGTCACACTTTGACAACCATATAGACAACCAAATGTTCAATTAAATGGGAAGTCTTAAAAGCACAAAGAATCTTAATTATACACAGTTTTAGCATGAGAAATAACGTAAAGAAACAGAATTTTCAAAAGCCGAAATAAAATAACCCTAATAAGTCAAGAGCTAGAAATACACCAACACACGCTGACACACATACACACATGTGTTTAAAAATACAGGAATTAATTTATTCATTTAAGCATCTCCTGAATACAGTAATACCCCTTACTCATTGTTTCACTATCTGCAGCTTTAGTTACCTATGGTCTGAAAACAGTCAGTGGAAAATTCCAGAAATAAACAGTTTATAAGTTTTAAACGGCATGCTGTTCTGAGTGTGATGAAATCTCTGACCGTCCCACTCCATCCCACCTGGGACGTGAATCATCCCTCAGTCCAAAACATCCCACCCGTTGGCCACTTAGTAACTGGCTTGGTTATCATATCTACAGTCTGCGATATTGCAGTATTTGTCAAGTCACCCTTGTTTCATTTAATAATGGCCCCAAACTATAACAGTAGTGATGCTAACAATTCAGATATGCCAAAGGAAGCTGTAAAGTGTCTCCTTTAAGCGAAGAGGTGAAAGTTCTTGACTTAATAAGGAAAAGAAATTTCCCATGTTGAGGTTGCTAAGATCCACAGTAAGAGTGAGTTTTCTATCCCAGAAATGGGAAAGGAAAAAGAATTTTGTGCTCACTTTGCTGTCACACCTTAAACTGCAGAAGTGACCAGCCACAGCACATGTTTAGTTAAGATGAAAGAGGTATTAAATTGGTACAGTAAGATACTTTGAGAGAGAAGAGGATCACATTCATTTAGTTTTTATTATAGCATATTGTTACAATTGTAACATTAGTATTATTGCTAATCTTTAACTGTGCCTAATTTATAAACTAAACTTTATCACAGGTGTGTCTATATAGGAAAAAACAGTATATACAGGATATATCATCATTGATTTCAAGCATTCACTGGAAGTCTTGGGAAGTATTCCCCATGGATAAGGGGGAACTGCTGTATTATATATTTTCTAATCTTTCACCTCTCCTATAGCTCCAAACCTGTTATATATTTTGTATACTTCACTGACACTCAACCTAAGATAAAAGACCATAAAAAGGCTTTTAACCAATTAACATTTTTCACAGTCCACAGATTCAAGACATAGTGTTTCAATCCAATAGCAAAAGTGTTGGTAACAACTTCACGGGACAAAAACTCAGGAAGATAATAATCACCATTTAATAATCAGCCTACAATGGGGCACTAATGAGTAGTCAACTGACTCAGAGCTTATACCAAAGAGTTAGGAAATTACTAGAGAGTTGAAGAGAAATTCCTTTTGGCATGGTCAGAAAAAAGAAAATTATCGTGAGGTTAGGGAAGAAAGAAGCAAATGACTTTTTACACAGCACTATAATAGCCTCCTCCCTTCTCAAGCTTTCCTTATAGATGAAATAAGGTTAAAATTAATGGCACATTACAATGTACTGGAAAGAGCAACATTTAATTAGTTAGAAAACCTGCTTTCTTGCCCACATCACTTGCCTACTAATGCCTCAGTTTATTCTTCTGTAAAATGGTGATGACAGAAATAAGAGACATAATAAGGTAAATGAACCAAAATTACTTAGGAAAACATTACAATTTATACTTTATGGAGTGTTGTGACTTAAAAAAAGACATGGCCTAGAAAGTGAAAATTCTACAGCCAAACCAACCTAGCATATGAGATGTATATAGATGGGCCAAGTGTTCTGAATTACTCCCACAGACAAATGAAAGTGAGAGAGAAGGGATAGAATGCTAAATAATCTAGGGGTTATTTAAAGGATTCATAAACTAGTGCCAGTGCCCAGATTAAAGGAAGGAAAAGGGTCCTACAAATAAATAGACCAGAAACTGAAAGTAGGTTAACTAGCATGCAAAGACAGGGTTCCAGAGAAAAAAAAGCTGTCTAGGTGATACTCAACCACGGCACAGATAAGGAACATTACTGAAGCAGAACTGTGTCCTAAGCTTCAGCATTTCTAAAATCTATAGGAAAAAAATCCCTCTATTATAAACAGAAGGCTTACACGTTCACTACATATTTTATGTCTCCAAAATTCAAAGGCATCCTAAGAGGAAATACCATTCTTTTTAATTCTCCCGAAAAAGGTGCCCTAGGTAACAGCTGTATGAAATATATTCTTAAGAGATACATTCACCTTCCTTAAAAGGTTTCATGTATGTGCTCAGTCATTCAGTCGTATCTGACTCTTTGTGACCCCATGGACTGTAGCCTTGACCTGCCTCTTGAGAAACCTATATGCAGGTCAGGAAGCAACAGTTAGAACGGGACATGGAACAACAGACTGGTTCCAAATAGGAAAAGGAGTCCATCAAGGCTGTATATTGTCACCCTGCTTATTTAACTTCTATGCAGAGTACATCATGAGAAACGCTGGACTGGAAGAAACACAAGCTGGAAACAAGATTGCTGGGAGAAATATCAATAATCTCAGATATGCAGATGACACCACCCTTATGGCAGAAAATGAAGAGGAACTAAAAAGTCTCTTCATGAGAGTAAGAGAAGAGAGTGAAAAAGTTGGCTTAAAGCTCAACATTCAGAAAACGAAGATCATGGCATCTGGTCCCATCACTTCATGGGAAATAGATGGGGAAACAGTGGAAACAGTGTCAGACTTTATTTTTGGGGGCTCCAAAATCACTGCAGATGGTGATCACAGCCATGAAATTAAAAGACGTTTACTCCTTGGAAGAAAAGTTATGACCAACCTAGACACCATATTCAAAAGCAGAGACATTACTTGGCCAACAAAGGTCAATCTAGTCAAGGCTATGGTTTTTCCAGTGGTCATGTATGGATGTGAGAGTTGGACTGTAAAGAAAGCTGAATGCGGAAGAATTGATGCTTTTGAACTGTGGTGTTGGGGAAGACTCTTGAGAGTCCCTTGGACTACAAGGAGATCCAACCAGTCCATTCTAAATGTGATCAGTCCTGGGAATTCTTTGGAAGGAATGATGCTAAACCTGAAACTCTAGTACTTTGGCCACCTCATGCGAAGAGTTGACTCATTGGAAAAGACTCTGATGCTGGGAGGGATTGGGGGCAGGAAGAGAAGGGGATGACGGAGGATGAGATAGCTGGATGGCATCACCGACTCAATGGACATGAGTTAGGAGGAACTCCGGGAGTTGGTGATGGACAGGGAGGCCTGGCGTGCTGTGATTCATGGGTTCACAAAGAGTCAGACACGACTGAGACTGAACTGAACTGGACTGTAGCCCACCAGGCTCCTCTGTCCATGGGATTCTCCATGCAAGAATACTGGAGTGGGTTGCCATTTCCTCCTCCAGGGGATCTTCCCAACCCAGGGGTCGAATCTGCGTCTCCTGCATTGGCAGGCAAATTTTTATCACTGAGCCACCTGGGAAGACCCTAAAAAGTTTTTTAGTTTTAAAGAATTCACAGCTTTTGATTTTAGGCAGCAGAGAGAAAATGATGTGCTTTGTGTGGATTTTCTCATTTAATCCTGTTTTACAGATAATACATCCCTATTTTACAGATAAGAAAACTAAGGGTAAGCTCAGGGGCTGTGCTGGTGGTCCAGTGGTTAAGAATCCACCTGCCAATACAGGGGACATAGGTTCAATCCTTCATCCTGGAAGATCCCACATATGACACAGCTACTGAAGCCTGCTGTAAACAGAGAAAGTCCACAGCAGTGAAGACCCAGCAAAGTCAAAAATAAATAAATCTTTAAATCAAGAAGAGAAGAAAGGTGACTTAGCTATGGTCAGACCCCTAGTGAGCGGCAGAAGGCAAACCCTCTGAATCACAAGCTCAGTCATGGCAACATTCTACACTATCTCAGTCTTGGGGTTGTTCTCCAACTGATGGAATATTTGGACACAACTACTGTCTAGAAAAAAACAAGTTAAGAATGTGCCAATGTTTCCTGATCATCCTCCATTTTTGACCTTTCACTCTCTAGCTTTAATCCAACCCTAATCCTTACCACAAATGGCAACCCATTCCAGTATTCTTACCTGGGAAACCCCATGGACAGAGAAGCCTGGAGGGCTATAGTTCAAGGGGTCATAAAAAGTTGGACACAACTGAATGACTAAGCAAACAAACACAATAGCACTGAGATAATTTACTCATGAGTTTGTAAATTATAATAATTAATTCTATCCTAAGAACTTCACACGCATGTTTTCATTTTCTTCTTAAAACCATGAGGTAGGTGCTGCTGCCAATCCATTTTATGGTTAACAACAAAATGAAGATCAGAGAGATTATGTCACACAGTAAGGCAGATGAGCAGCTGGGGATAGACCTACACAATCCATTGACAAAGTCCATGTGCTTCCCAGGTGGCACTAGGGTGAAAAACCTGCCTGCTAATGCAGGAGGCAGTTTTGATCTTTGGATCTGGAAGATCCCCTGGAGAAGGAAATGGCAACCCACTCTTGTATTCTTGCCTGGAGAATCCCATGGACAGTGGGGCCTGGCGAGCTACAGTCTATAGTTTCACAGAGAGTCAGACATGACTGAAGTGACAGCATGCACGCACTTAATAAAAATGTTTATAACTTTCTGTTTCAAAACTTTGCTCAGGATAAACATTTATTTTAAAATGATTCTTAAAAATCAAAGATTCTCACTTTACATTTAAACTTGGAATTGAGCAGAATAAACTTCCACAATTTTGACGTTTGCTCTTCTGCCCAAGTAGTAATATCAAAGAAACATTTAACAAATATAATTTTGAAGGAATCATATTCTATAAGGCACATTTCACATTTTAATTTTCAAGAATTTAAACTTCTATCATGTCATTACTTTTAGAGGTTGAAAACTTTTAATCACCTTCTTCCAATCTTTCTAAATGAAATTATTTCCTTTTTGAAAAACAATCGTTACCAGCTTAAGGACCAAACTTTGAATACATATATAAATATACTTGACCTACCCATTTTCTGTAATGCCACTAGATAAATTTCTTTACACACATGGAAGAGAAAATTAAGCTACATAATAAGAAAACCATAAACAATAAAAATGCCATCCATAAAATGTCCTAACATAATACTTAACATCTTTTTGCTTTCCTCACCTGAGAAAATACAGATAGTCACACCGCAGGTTATGTGGAATGTTCTGCTTTTATCCAACAATCTTCTGGTCCTCCTGCTTGGAACCTAAATAAAAAAAAATTAAATATAAAAAAATTATAAATAAAAAAATTTAATATGATAAAAGTGATGCAGCAAATCAGTTACATGCACAAAGCTTTGGAAATACAAAGCTTTGGAAAGCTTTTGATAGCAGAGGTCTATCAATTAAAACCTGATGAGATGAAGTATGATGTCTCTAGTCAGTGGAACACTCAAATCGTTAGAGAGAATGTGAAGAGCCTTAGTATTGATATGGAAAGACACACAAGATATATTGTTAGGTAAAAATGTTACATACATAAACTACACTATGATCCTATATTGTTTAAAATTAATGGCACTGTATATGTTAACATACTTGCAGGTATTTTTCTCAAACTGTGGTTGTGCTGGCAGAGCAACATTAGGGGGACCCTTCACTGATAACTTTGCATATTTCTGCAGTGTTTTCATTTTACAATATGTGTGATTTCCTTTTGTGGTCAAAAACTAAGATTATTTTCAAATAAAACAATTTCATCTACAGGTTTAAATGCCTGCTTGATCTTGTACAAAAAACATCAAGCATCTTTGAATACTATGTTTCACACTGGGGGACAATTCTCTAAGTCTTATTAAACGCTGAGAGACTTAGGTGGGCACTTTCCATTTCCTGCCATTTATTTTCTCTTTCTTCATACCAAGCCAATGGCCAGCCACAGGGATCTAAACCTAGCATTTCACAATAGCAGGCAACCTACAGAAAGAGTTATTTCCACAAATTACTGCATTAAGAGTAAAGAGTTTCTAAATATAATTTCATGAAAAGATTGAGAACTTTAACTGCAGTAAATCCACTTACATGAACTTCACAGAACATCAAAATGACTTCATGTTAGCAACTCCTTTTGAAATATCAGTATCGATCCAGTAGTGCCTAACTATCTTAGTAAAGAAAGCAATGAACACACATGTACATAAACATACACGCACAGACAAGAGAAGGCAGAAAACAATTTCAGTTGGACTTTTAACTTTCAAAGAGCTTTTGTCTTTTCTCAAATCCTTTCTTTCACACTTAAATATCATATACGACATCACATCATATCCAAGAACTCTATTTCAAGTCACTGACACAGCTCAAAACAGGAATGTGTTTTAAGAAACTGCCACCAATGCCAGCAGCCATCCTGTGTATTAATGAAAGTCCATGGGGCTCTTGGGCCTCCCTGGTGGTAAAGACAGCAAAGAATCTGTCTGCAATGCAGTAGACCTGGGTTTGATCCCTGAGTTGGGAAGATCCCCTGGAGGAGGAAATGGCAACCCACATCAGTACTCTTGCCTGGAGAATCCCATAGACAGAGGAGCTTGGCTGACTACAGTCCATGGGGTCGCAAAGAGTCAGACATGACTGAGCGACTAAGCACAGCATGGGGCTCTAGTGTGCTCACCTGCATTTAATTAAATGAAAGTACAAGGCTTCAATGAGGAATAGTTTAGTGGAAAGAGTTCAGAACTGGGGCTGATATCAGCTCTACAATTCACTAGTCCTAAGGTCTTGTTCAAGTTAATTAAACTCTCTATGCTTCAGGTTCTTTGTTTGCAATACCCCCAAATCATGCGAGGACTGACAAGTATATATGTGAATTCTATATATGTTAGCACAGTATCTGATACTCTTTCTATTATCCACTGCCCTAACTTACTGCTGTAGAACAGTTCAGTGATCATCTTGACAGATGACGAGGTCTTTACTACATCAGGATCATCCTTGAAGAAATCACTCCAGCAGAAATTCAGACCATGAAAATTAAGTAGGACTAATGCAATACTTTTACACTTGACTGCTATGCTGGAATCAGTGACTAGAACTTTTTTTTTTCTTACCTTCTGCGATCCTCGAAGGTAAGCCAGGAGCGTGCGGCACATGGGTAAGAGGATAAGGCTGCAGTTGAGGTTAAGAACAGATGCAGAGGCTCTGCTTAGACACAATCCTAGCTGAACAAATAAGGCAAGAGTCAAAACACAGTCAAGGACACAGGCAAACTAAAAACATGCTGCCAACCTCACCCTGCAGAACCATGGCAAACGCCAGCTCCTTCAAGGGTCTTGAATCACCCTCCACCCTTTCTCTTACCAAAAGAGAGCCTGATCTCTTTCTCTTCTGCACTGCCATAAAACTTAGCCTCCTCTCATTTCTACTAATATTGTCATCACCTGATTACATCATTTCAGGGCAAGGTCAATTTCTTATTCCACTCCTTCTATAATGTTTTGGGTGGTAAGAGCCCTAAAGTTTCAGAATATTCTGTGCATCCACACAGGTGCAGAGTTCAATCCATTGTTCACTGATAAGTTAACAAGAATTTCAAACAAAGGCCTTTTCATTTGTGTACTCTCTAGAGCACTCTGAGCCTCCACATAACTCCCTTCCACACTAGGATCTGCCTTTAAGCTCTCCAACTAACTGACACTACCTATCTTTCAGGCTTCCTCTTAAGTACGCCTCCTCTAAAGTTCTTCCCTGAAGCTTCCCTGATACCACACAAAAAATATGTGGTACATATATACAGTGGAATACCACTCAGCCATAAAAATGGAATAATGCCATCTGTATCAACCGGGACTGAACAGACCTAGAGATGATCACACTAAGTGAAGTGAGTCAGAAAGAGAAAGACAAATACCATATGACATCACTTATATGTAGAGTCTAAAATATGATACAAATGAACTTATCTATGAAAAAGAAACAGACTTGCAGATAGAGCAAAGACTTATGATTGCCAAGGCAGAGGGGAGTGTGGGAGGGATGGATTGGGAGTTTGGAGTTAGCGGATGCAAAGTACTATATACAGAATGGATACACAACAAGGTCCTACTATATAGCACAGTGAACTATATTTGATATCCTGTGATAAACATTAATGGAAAGGAATATGAAAAAGAATACACATATATGTATAGCATACATGCATAACTGAATCACTTTGCTGTACAGAAAAAATTAACATAACATTGCAACTCAACTAACAAAATAAGTAAATACAATATTTTAAAAAAAAAAAAAAGGTCTTCCCTAACCCTAACTCAGAACCAAGAGAGATCCCTGATCATCTGTGCTTCATACAAAGCTGATCATAACTACACTATACAACATATTTTTCAAAGACACACACCCCTCTGGTATGATCCAATATTTTTTGGCAACTAGTTTTAAATCAAATTCCTGCTAGATTGACATCTGCTGTTGTCTGATACTATCCACATTCTTCATACAAACAGTGTGTTACATGAAAACAAGAGATGGGTTCATATTTGTGCACTTGTCTTGGAATAAACACAAAACTACTTTACATTAAGGGCATCAGCTAAGAAATAGGTGAACATTGGGGTACACGTGTGTCTTTCGATTCCAATTTCCTCAGTGTGTATGCCCAGCAGTGGGATTGCTGGGTCATATGGCAGTTCTATATCCAGTTTTTTAAAGAATCTCCACACTGTTCTCCATAGTGGCTGTACTGCTTTGCATTTCCACCAACAGTGTAAGAGAGTTCCCTTTTCTCCACACCCTCTCCAGCATTTATTCAGTTCAGTTAGGTCGCTCAGTCGCTCAGTCGTGTCTGACTCTTTGCGACCCCATGAATCGCAGCACGCCAGGCCTCCCTGTCCATCACCAACTCTGGGAGTTCACTCAGACTCATGTCCATCGAGTCCGTGATGCCATCTAGCCATCTCATCCTCGGTCGTCCCCTTCTCCTCCTGCCCCTAATCCCTCCCCACATCAAACTCTTTTCCAATGAGTCAACTCTTTGCATGAGGTGGCCAAAGTACTGGAG
>SJYT01024735.1:6609-20404 GCA_006410635.1 Cephalophus harveyi
CAAAAGCAGAGACATTACTTTGCCGACTAAGGTCCGTCTAGTCAAGGCTATGGTTTTTCCTGTGGTCATGTATGGATGTGAGAGTTGGACTGTGAAGAAGGCTGAGCACCAAAGAATTGATGCTTTTGAACTGTGGTGTTGGAGAAGACTCTTGAGAGTCCCTTGGACTGCAAGGAGATCCAACCAGTCCATTCTGAAGATCAGCCCTGGGATTTCTTTGGAAGGAATGATGCTAAAGCTGAAACTCCAGTACTTTGGCCACCTCACACGAAGAGTTGACTCATTGGAAAAGACTCTGATGCTGGGAGGGATTGGGGGCAGGAGGAGAAGGGGACGACCGAGGATGAGATGGCTGGATGGCATCACGGACTCGATGGACGTGAGTCTGAGTGAACTCCGAGAGATGGTAATGAACAGGGAGGCCTGGCGTGCTGCGATTCCTGGGGTCACAAGGAGTCGGACACGACTGAGCGACTGAACTGAACTGAAAAGAACAAACACGCTATACAGAGATAAGACTAGCAGGTGAAAGCCAAATATGAATATAGGAAAACATAAGAGGTGTTTTCCTTAGTAACATAGTACATGGGTTCCATGAAGTGAAGAGTGTATCAACTGAATGGGCAAGACTAGCAGCCCATAGGAAACTACCTTCCCTGTCCTGAGATTGTCAGTTTCCCATAAGTCACTTACAATAAGTTAAAAGCCAATAAGTTAAAATGCTTGTCCTTTTGTACTCCTGGCCCAAGAGTTTCCTAATAAATTTGACAATACAGTAGCCTTTTTGACAACCTTTTACTGTTTTGGTCCAAATGTATTAACAACCTGTACTAATTTCTTGAATAGCACACAAGAAAAAGTATTTTGACAGCTTCAACCTATTGTCTTATGATGGAAATTAAGATAACTATGTTGACCTTTCTCTTGGAGGTTTTGGTGGGAAATAATATCTTTAGACAATCTATACTAACCCATCTGAAACACAACAAAAAAACCTCTAAATTTTTCTCAACATGAAGATTTCACTTGGTTTTCCCAAACTATCTAGAATTAAAACAGTGATGTATTCAGAGGAATGTGATCTCTTGAATTGCAATTTCTACCATTATTCCTTTTCTACGCTTTTAGTTTCTTTCAAAGTGTTTCCTTGAGTTCATTTCAATCAGCATGGTTAATAGCATGCCAACAACTGCAAATACATTAAAGCAGCGGCTGTATACGAGGTGGTGTGTTCTTTTGTGTGTGCATACAGTACTTTCACATGCTCTTCTAGAAACTTTCTGATCCTAATGAAACCTACCTGTTTTTCACAGAATTGAAAAAAAAAAAAAGGTAAATCTTACATGAAGTAGCTAATTTCTGTAATGAGAGAATATATACTTGTGCGGACATTGAGCATTATTAAACTCTCTCTCCCTTTAGATGAAGCAATTTATCTGATCTGTGTGATCACTTGTATAGGTGTTTTCTTTTTGTGGCAGTAACAAAATACCCCCAAATTAATCAGTTTGATGAATAGTCTGAAGCTTTTTGCAAAAGTTATTAAATTAAGACATCAAAACCAAGATTTGCACTGAATAGTCTTATTTCCTTTTTCTGCCTTCCTGCCTGAAGCATTAATTTAGTCAACAACCTCTGATTTTCTAATAATGTGAAGCCTCTTCCAGAGACAAGGAAAGAATAACAAATAATTTGGCAATAGAAAAAAAAAAAAAAGGTAAATCTTACATGAAGTAGCTAATTTCTGTAATGAGAGAATATATACTTGTGCGGACATTGAGCATTATTAAACTCTCTCTCCCTTTAGATGAAGCAATTTATCTGATCTGTGTGATCACTTGTATAGGTGTTTTCTTTTTGTGGCAGTAACAAAATACCCCCAAATTAATCAGTTTGATGAATAGTCTGAAGCTTTTTGCAAAAGTTATTAAATTAAGACATCAAAACCAAGATTTGCACTGAATAGTCTTATTTCCTTTTTCTGCCTTCCTGCCTGAAGCATTAATTTAGTCAACAACCTCTGATTTTCTAATAATGTGAAGCCTCTTCCAGAGACAAGGAAAGAATAACAAATAATTTGGCAATAGTGAAAATAAATAGTTTTTCTCCACTAAAATCTATACTCATACAAGATTTTCTAAGAATCAATATCCAAATTTACACATACGCATGCCTGATTATTCCATCACTTCTGGTGAAATTTCTCTTGAAATTGAGGCACATTAGATTCAGACATTTAAATTAAGATCAAAATTTATAGGTTTCAATGCTCGACCACTAAAATTCCTCAGCACTGTTGCTAATATGAAATTCATCCACTGCCCGTATTTTGAATCCAATAAATAATTTCTCATAGAAAGTCTTTGCAGTTTAAAATGTTTGCAAGTAACAGCATCTCTCCCTCCCTCACACCACTCAAACACACACACACACACACACACACACACACACACACACACGATATCTTCATGCATAGAGACAAAGATGGTATGAAAGAAAGAAACTAGAGAGAGAGAGAAAACGTGGAGAAAAAGAGAATCGATCCTGCCCTATATCATTTTTATATTTTGGCACTAAAAGCAAATCTCATAATGCCTTAAATATTCATTCATCACTGGTTTAGTCATTGTCACAAGTACACTCCTACCCAGTTCTGTCTGCTAAGCCTGGACTACAGCGCTGATCCATGCCTGCTTCCATGACTGAGTTTGAATCAGGGATTCAAGAAAGATACTGGATAACATCATTTTTTCGGGGGTCCAGAAGAGAACTAAGTGCTTCCTCTAGCTATATATATATAGGAATTTGCTAGTTATTTTATGCTGTTGATCACATGTCTACTAATATCAGATTATTTCCTTGTGGAGCCTGGTAAAAACTTCCTCAACAGATAGCACTGCTAAATGCTATGCCTTCTCATAAGAATACGTTTTTCTAGATGGCATTGTAAATTAGACAACTTGTGAGTCTTCTGTACAGTTTCACTTGTTTTCTGTGTATGACCATCAAGGTTTGCTTTGTCTAAAGCCATGAGGACTGGTGGTGCTATTTTATTTTATTTTTTTCTTTTTCTGTAGTGCTTGCATGCAGGGCTGTGAGTAAAACTCTTCTGCTCTCTGCAGGATGCAGTTTCCCTCTGCAATTTCTTTTTTTTATCACTGTCCTTGAGAAATAACATTAGCTGTCACCCCTCACATGAAAGAGGTGAGGGAAAGAAAGCCTCCCTCATTCTCTGGTAGTGTCTGTTTCTTTTCAGGGTTTCCCAGATCATGTTTATGTATTTTCTCTTTTTCTCTGATCTTATGTGGAGGTCTTGCCCTCCTCACCATTTTCATTTTCATCCATTTCGTTTCCTAGTTTTTCTTTTCCGTTTGAATCTTCATTTCATCAGCCTGCTTCATTCACCTCGTCTCACATCTCGATGTGGGAGACTCCAGCCACAGACACCCCATTTTATCCCTGTGCTCTGCAGGCTTCCATTTGATGATAAAATTTGCACAGTTTCAAAGTGTTTTTAAACCAACAAGTCTGTTTCTGTGCTGCACACATTCTGTACTCAGGATCCCCATCTTCTGTGATTATGTGCCATAATTTAAGAGGGCATAATGGGTGAAGTTTGTGCAGAGGCACCAGAATTAAACATGGCTTTTTCTTCCAAGCAAGTGAATGATAACTAACTCTTAAGGAACCAAAATTTGGAATTAAGGAGAACATTTATTTGTTCCACATGCATAACTTAAGCCAAAAAGGAAAAGAGAAGAAATAATATACCTCACTCTCAAGAAACATTTGATTTTAACAATTTATAGAAATAACAGTCTAAAATCCAAAGGAAGATGGTGTCTGTTGCCAAGCAACCTAACTGGCCCATGATTTTTCACATATATATATGTCTATATACATAAACATGTATATACATATACATGTATGTATATACATACACATGCTTATGTATGTAGGCATATAAATATATGTTAGTTTCCTTTTCAGCCTTGAAAAATAGAGGACAAAATTATTGCGTGAAAAGGAGTAAATTAATACAGAAGGCAATAAGGAAATTATGAAAAACTTAAGACTTACAAATCATTTATACCTCTTTAGTTTCTTTTGTAGTTTTGTTTAACTTATCTCCAGATGAACTACACACTAATATGAACTTTCCCACCATTTATAGCAAATATTCTTTACCAGCCAATGAAATTTAAAAATTCCGAAGTAAAATTAGTGTTATAATAATGTAAAATGGCTTCTATTTAAATATCATTTATTTATTGTGAGTACACCTTGCAGAAATGCAATGGATCAGATTTTAGACTCGGGCACCTAGATAACAATGTTGTGGCTTAGCACAAATGTGCATTCTTGTTAATTACAGATTATTTGGGTTAACAAGTGTTTATATATGAAATACTTTCCGTATTTAAATAAAGTTATTTCAGGTGTCTATTTTTTATATAGCTATTTTTTCTCTATTCTGTACTACTCCAGGTCTCCCAATAAATAATATATTATATATACTTTTATTGTTGCAATATCCTTATTTTTCCACACATTAAAATCTCTGAAATTGAAATATATTTTTTACTATTATCATCCAGGAGAATATATTTAACATTTATGCATTTGTATAAATTCATTAAAATGTGATTTTAAAATATTTACATTTTAAATAACTGTGAAAAAATTAAGTGATATGAAAACATTGTATAAATTTCAATTGGAGGCATATTTTTAAATTTCTTGAAAGTGAGAGTGAAGTGGCTCAATCGTGTCCGACTTTTTGCAACCCCATGGACCATAGCCTACAAGGATCCTCCGTCCATGGGATTTTCCAAGCAAGAGTAGTGGAGCGGGTTGCCATTTCCTTCTCCAGGATATCTTCCCTGACCCAGGGATCGAACCCGGGTCTCCCGCATCGTAGGCAGATGCTTTACTGTCTGAGCCTTAGGGGTAGATAAAATAATTGTGCATCTTACCTTCAATAGTGTTTCAAATTAAACAAAAAGTGGGAGTTTCTATCTTTTAAAGGACAAAATCTTACTCCTAATATTTAATATTTTGGGGATATGTAATCCCAAATTTGTTTCAAATTAATGTGAATAATAAAAAAAATTACCTTCATAATAAATATCTGTTTTAAAAGAATGCCATTCATTACTGTGTAAGTTGTGATTTTCATTTTTAATAAAATTTTTAAAAATATTTCCCACTCAAAGCATAGCTATTTAGGTAATTCAATGAACATTTATCATAGCGGATAATAGATTGCAGACCTTCTCTGATCTTGAGAGGCATTTAAGTCTATATGTCAAGAGGCTCACTATGTGTTATGGGGTTTTTTAATTAGCATTGCCTTTAGTACAAAGAATTATCTCATGGGCTAATTTGACTTTTTTTTTGTGGTGGGTAGATTATGTTTTAACATCATTTAAAAGTTCTTCGATCAATATATTTGACCAAAAATCTTATTTTCTAGTTTGGATGTTAATAAGTATGTTTTTAAATCCTTAATATATCAGCCATCTTTTTAATGGGAAAAAAATGGAAAATAAAATTCCTCCTAACTAAAAAGTTAATTTGTTCATTTATTTTACTATTTAATATTTTATTTCTCTTGAATCTTCAAAGTGATTAAAAATAATTTTGGATAAAATTAGACATTTCTGAAGTGAAATCCACTCAGCTCATATTTCCATATCTTTTGTTGACAGTGGAATTTTTAAGAATAATACATTGAGGTATCAATATGAGCTTTATTCATAGTAGAAAGGAGTTGGCCATAGTCCCCTTTGGACAGATGACTAATGAATGCCTTTACTTTAGGACTCCATGGCTCATCTCATTCAAAGGGATGGCTGTTTCCTGTTTTTTGTATGTGACTATCAGCTACCACGGGACAGTGACAATTAGAAGCAAGAGGACCTCCAGGTGTTCCTCTATGATTAACTAATTGTTAAGTGCTTATTCTAGTGATACATAAAAGTGTCTTTTTGTCCAACTGTAAATACAGCTAAGATGTATTATTTCTAAATAAATAAGCATAATGGACAATGAAAATAAAGGGAGTATTTGAAAGGAAAAAAAATTAAAAGCAGTTCAATTTTAGGAAGGCTTCAAAAGAAGGATCAGGGAAATGTTCTGTGAATCAGTGTGAAATCTGTAAAGCTGTGGAAACAGACAAGCAATAGGCCCTGAGTGTTGATGACCAAAACCTTCAGGCCAGGGAATAGCTGACAGGTGGACTCATGTGGGAAAGGGCCACAGTTTATTTTTCACTCTTGTGAAGTTTTATATACTTTTGGCCAATAGGGAACATAAAACTGAAAAACTGTAAATATTTTCTTTTCCTGTTTCTTAGAAACCAAACCTATTGAGTGGGGTTGTTGACGTCCATGTGACTGTCTATAAAAAATGTACTCCTTGCCTGCGTGGCTAGGAAGAGTGACCAACCCTAAAAATGGACATCAAAAAGAGATTTGACTTATGACAAATCTAATACATGCTTGAAAGCTTTCAATGTAGAGTTTAATGCAATCAAACAAGAAGTCTCAAACATCTCCTCCAATGGTCTAGATCCAAATCCTAATTGTAACTGGTTACTTTGCTTCAGGTTCAGGTTTAATTGGTGGTATTTAAAGATATCAGGCATGCTTAATATAATCTCCACATAGATAACAATATCTCAGAACTTTCAATATCATAATTTTTTCAAAAAGCTTTTAGATAAGTAATTTCAAAAGATTAAATTGGAGTGGAGTGGAGGCCTCATTTTATGGAGCAAGATTGAGTAGTCAAATAATATTTTAATGTATTTAATCAACACAGTTGCTTGAGATATACAGCATATCAATGTTAAAGAAACAAACCCAGCATAGTTAAGTAAGTATTTTTTCAATCACATAGCCAGGGATTTTAGTTTGCTGAGGATCAGAGACCTTGGCACCAGCTCAGACCCTGGATAAAAAGAAGTGTGTTCATTTTTGTGTTTGTGTCCCACCCCTTCAACTTGCAGAAAAATTGAAACATAACTCAAACTAAAGCACTTAGCTTCCCTGGTGGCTTAGTCAGTAAAGAATTCTCCTGCAATGTGGGAGATCTGGGTTCAGTGTCTGAGTTGGGAAGGTCCCCTGGAGGAATGCATGGCAACCCACTCCAGTATTCTTGGGCTTCCCTTGTGGCTCAGCTGGTAAAGAATCCACCTACAATGCAGGTGACCTGACTTCAGTCAATGGGTTGGGAAGATCTCCTGGGGAAGGGAACAGCTACCCACTTGAGTATTCTGGCCTGGAGAATTCCATGGACTGTATAGTCCATGGGGTCACATGGGGTCACAAACAGTTGGACATGACTGAGTGACTTTCACTTCACTTTACTTCAAAACACTTATACAGAAAACGTGTAGATATACTCCCTATTTGATTCCCTTAATAAATATGAGCTTTTTTTCTTCCCATTGCCACTTGTATATGTGACTGGGTTGGCAATTATTATAAATATTATTTCAATGTCATAATTTAGATATTTTCCCACTATTTCATCCACATTTTCATTTCTTAAACTCTAAGTTATTCTAGGAAGCTTATACTTTTAATAAAAATGAAAAAAATTCAATATTTGTTGTTGTGTTTAGCAAAATTTAATTCCCTTTTAATAGAACTGACTGAAGAGGATTAAAGACATGAGAAATGAAATGAATATTAAACACTTAGGAAAAAATAAATAGCTTTGTCACTTGAGAGCACAAATACAGAGTCGATACATTAAAAATGGCAAGAAAAAATGAAATAGTCATTTCAAAATTCTTTTCAATTGAACTTCTGCTGCAAACAGTGTTTACAATATGATTTGAGGGGATAAAATGTTGCAAGTTTAGGTCAATGATGTTCTGAGTATTTGTGAGGAAAAAAATTCAACTTTTTCATGTAATTTAACTCAATTAACAGAGAAAGTTACATGTCAAATTCTATCAGTGGCTGGATTTACTGGATGACTGGCTTTATTACCCATATTTGGCAACAGATGTAATTTCCCCATATTCATAGGTTTTTTTTTTAGTAAAATAAAATATCACAAGCTATGATAACTACTAGCGTGACTGTGGCAGGGCTTGAGAAGAACTATGTGGATTAGCTTTTGTTTATTTTTTTTAAATTATTGGAGTATAGTTGCAATGTTATGTTAGTTTCTACTGTACAGCAAAGTGAATTAGCTATATACATATGTATGTATATATATATATATATATCCCTTCTTTATAGTAGCTTTCAAAAATCTTTACACTAAATCTGTCTCTTATACACATCTCCTTGTGACCCCATGNCAAAAATCTTATTTTCTAGTTTGGATGTTAATAAGTATGTTTTTAAATCCTTAATATATCAGCCATCTTTTTAATGGGAAAAAAATGGAAAATAAAATTCCTCCTAACTAAAAAGTTAATTTGTTCATTTATTTTACTATTTAATATTTTATTTCTCTTGAATCTTCAAAGTGATTAAAAATAATTTTGGATAAAATTAGACATTTCTGAAGTGAAATCCACTCAGCTCATATTTCCATATCTTTTGTTGACAGTGGAATTTTTAAGAATAATACATTGAGGTATCAATATGAGCTTTATTCATAGTAGAAAGGAGTTGGCCATAGTCCCCTTTGGACAGATGACTAATGAATGCCTTTACTTTAGGACTCCATGGCTCATCTCATTCAAAGGGATGGCTGTTTCCTGTTTTTTGTATGTGACTATCAGCTACCACGGGACAGTGACAATTAGAAGCAAGAGGACCTCCAGGTGTTCCTCTATGATTAACTAATTGTTAAGTGCTTATTCTAGTGATACATAAAAGTGTCTTTTTGTCCAACTGTAAATACAGCTAAGATGTATTATTTCTAAATAAATAAGCATAATGGACAATGAAAATAAAGGGAGTATTTGAAAGGAAAAAAAATTAAAAGCAGTTCAATTTTAGGAAGGCTTCAAAAGAAGGATCAGGGAAATGTTCTGTGAATCAGTGTGAAATCTGTAAAGCTGTGGAAACAGACAAGCAATAGGCCCTGAGTGTTGATGACCAAAACCTTCAGGCCAGGGAATAGCTGACAGGTGGACTCATGTGGGAAAGGGCCACAGTTTATTTTTCACTCTTGTGAAGTTTTATATACTTTTGGCCAATAGGGAACATAAAACTGAAAAACTGTAAATATTTTCTTTTCCTGTTTCTTAGAAACCAAACCTATTGAGTGGGGTTGTTGACGTCCATGTGACTGTCTATAAAAAATGTACTCCTTGCCTGCGTGGCTAGGAAGAGTGACCAACCCTAAAAATGGACATCAAAAAGAGATTTGACTTATGACAAATCTAATACATGCTTGAAAGCTTTCAATGTAGAGTTTAATGCAATCAAACAAGAAGTCTCAAACATCTCCTCCAATGGTCTAGATCCAAATCCTAATTGTAACTGGTTACTTTGCTTCAGGTTCAGGTTTAATTGGTGGTATTTAAAGATATCAGGCATGCTTAATATAATCTCCACATAGATAACAATATCTCAGAACTTTCAATATCATAATTTTTTCAAAAAGCTTTTAGATAAGTAATTTCAAAAGATTAAATTGGAGTGGAGTGGAGGCCTCATTTTATGGAGCAAGATTGAGTAGTCAAATAATATTTTAATGTATTTAATCAACACAGTTGCTTGAGATATACAGCATATCAATGTTAAAGAAACAAACCCAGCATAGTTAAGTAAGTATTTTTTCAATCACATAGCCAGGGATTTTAGTTTGCTGAGGATCAGAGACCTTGGCACCAGCTCAGACCCTGGATAAAAAGAAGTGTGTTCATTTTTGTGTTTGTGTCCCACCCCTTCAACTTGCAGAAAAATTGAAACATAACTCAAACTAAAGCACTTAGCTTCCCTGGTGGCTTAGTCAGTAAAGAATTCTCCTGCAATGTGGGAGATCTGGGTTCAGTGTCTGAGTTGGGAAGGTCCCCTGGAGGAATGCATGGCAACCCACTCCAGTATTCTTGGGCTTCCCTTGTGGCTCAGCTGGTAAAGAATCCACCTACAATGCAGGTGACCTGACTTCAGTCAATGGGTTGGGAAGATCTCCTGGGGAAGGGAACAGCTACCCACTTGAGTATTCTGGCCTGGAGAATTCCATGGACTGTATAGTCCATGGGGTCACATGGGGTCACAAACAGTTGGACATGACTGAGTGACTTTCACTTCACTTTACTTCAAAACACTTATACAGAAAACGTGTAGATATACTCCCTATTTGATTCCCTTAATAAATATGAGCTTTTTTTCTTCCCATTGCCACTTGTATATGTGACTGGGTTGGCAATTATTATAAATATTATTTCAATGTCATAATTTAGATATTTTCCCACTATTTCATCCACATTTTCATTTCTTAAACTCTAAGTTATTCTAGGAAGCTTATACTTTTAATAAAAATGAAAAAAATTCAATATTTGTTGTTGTGTTTAGCAAAATTTAATTCCCTTTTAATAGAACTGACTGAAGAGGATTAAAGACATGAGAAATGAAATGAATATTAAACACTTAGGAAAAAATAAATAGCTTTGTCACTTGAGAGCACAAATACAGAGTCGATACATTAAAAATGGCAAGAAAAAATGAAATAGTCATTTCAAAATTCTTTTCAATTGAACTTCTGCTGCAAACAGTGTTTACAATATGATTTGAGGGGATAAAATGTTGCAAGTTTAGGTCAATGATGTTCTGAGTATTTGTGAGGAAAAAAATTCAACTTTTTCATGTAATTTAACTCAATTAACAGAGAAAGTTACATGTCAAATTCTATCAGTGGCTGGATTTACTGGATGACTGGCTTTATTACCCATATTTGGCAACAGATGTAATTTCCCCATATTCATAGGTTTTTTTTTTAGTAAAATAAAATATCACAAGCTATGATAACTACTAGCGTGACTGTGGCAGGGCTTGAGAAGAACTATGTGGATTAGCTTTTGTTTATTTTTTTTAAATTATTGGAGTATAGTTGCAATGTTATGTTAGTTTCTACTGTACAGCAAAGTGAATTAGCTATATACATATGTATGTATATATATATATATATCCCTTCTTTATAGTAGCTTTCAAAAATCTTTACACTAAATACATTTAATAGTTACTATTATTATCTTCTCCTTTGAATATGAGAAACATAAACTGAGGGTGATTTCAAATCAAGATTATGTAGGCCTCTCTAATGGCAGGGACACTATCCATCTAATACAGCATTATAATACTATTCTCTCATGTTACAAACTGAATTATTCCGATAATATTGAGAGTAAAGTAATAGTTGTCTCTTTATAAATGACACATAGAGTGTACTCCCATGAGATTTGCAATCAGAAAACCCATGTTTAATCCCTAGGTCTGTTATCTACTACCATCTCTGTGATTCTAGCATGAAATTAAGCTTTCTGTGCCTGACAATATCATGGTGCAAAAATCACTGATTACTAGCTTTGGTGTATGGAAGAAGAGGCAAAACCACTTACTGAATAAATTATAAAAGTCTCCTATGTTCCTCTGTAGTTGAGGTTTTGTCACTAAGTCATGTCTGATTCTTGCAAGCCCATGGGGTCTAGACTGCCAGGCTCCTCTGTCCATGAAATTTCCCAGGCAAGAGTATTGGAGTGGGTTGCCATTTCCTTCTCCAGGGGATCTTCTCAACCCAGGAATTGAACCTGCATCTCCTGCATTGCAGGCACATTCTTTCCCTACAGAACTACCAGGAAAGCCATATTCCCATGTGGAGGCAATACAAACACCTATCAACTCCGTACCTAAATATCTCTGTGACCATGCCAATTTTTAGATGTATTAAATATGAATGACTATAATAAGGTTTTAAACTAACATTTGGTGTTTAGATGTATTATATTATTAATCACTATTCTTTGATATAGATGCTTTTATTTACTAAGAATTGGGTAAGAAAAGTATGATTTTTTTTAACTTTAGGGTCACAGACAAATAGTCTATCTGGGGTCACAAACACCCACCAACCAAGATACCAAGGTTGGGAGAAATAAGATCACTGACATTTTTTCACCCTCTTTTCTTTTAATTCAAGATTGGTAAGAGTCTTCAATAAGTGGTTTCTTTATTCCTAACTTATCAACACAAAACCTCTTTTCCATTTCACATCTTAACTAAAATTGTTTTTGTCAAGTGGAATCTCATTGATTCTAAAACTACTGGGTTCTTTTCACTTTTTATATTTCTTGTACTCTCTTGACATTTGACTCTCCTGCTCACGCTTGCATTCTCAATACCTTCTTCTCCTCCCTGAATACCATATTCTGCTAATCATTTTCTAACGTTCTTCTCTGTTGCTTCTGTCACAGATTGTCCCTGTTAAATTGTCCTTACAAGGATATACTTCTATTCTTGATATTTTTTAATAACCATTTTTACTGAAATATAGTTAATTTACAATGTTGTGTCAGTTTCAGGTGTATAGCAAAGTGATTCAGTTATGTATATACTTTCTCATATTCTTTTATATTATAGGTTATTTAAAGCTATTGACCACCTGACCAGCCTCTTGAGAAACCTGTATGCAGGTCAGGAAGCAACAGTTAGAACTGGACATGGAACAACAGACTGGTTCCAAATAGGAAAACGAGTATGTCAAGGCTGTATATTGTCACCCTTCTTATTTCACTTATATGCAGAATACACCATGAGAAACGCTGGGCTGAAGGAAGCACAAGCTGGAATCAAGATTGCCAGGAAAAATATCAATAACCTCAGATATGCAGATGATACCACCCTTATGGCAGAGTGAAGAACTAAAGAGCCTCTTGATGAAAGTGAAAGAGGAAAGTGAAAAAGTTGGCCTAAAGCTCAACATTCAGAAAACTAAGATCATGGCATCTGGTCCCATCACTTCATGGCAAATAGATGGGGAAGCAGTGGAAATAGTGACAGACTATTTTCTTGGCTTCCAAAATCACTGCAAATGGTAATTGCAGCCATGAAATTAAAAGACGCTTACTCCTTGGAAGGAAAGTTATGACCAGCCTAGATAGCATATTCAAAAGCAGAGACATTACTTTGCCAACAAAGGTCCATCTAGTCAAGGCTATAGTTTTTCCAGTAGTCATGTATGGATGTGAGAGCTGGACTATAAAGAAAGCTGAGTACCAAAGAACTGATGCTTTTGAACTGTTGTGTTGGAGAAGACTCTTGAGAGTCCCTTGTACTGAAAGGAGATCCAGCCAGTTCATCTTAAAGGAAATCAGTCCTGAATATTCATTTGAAGGACTGATTCTGAAGCTGAAACTCCAATACTTTGGCCACCTAATGCAAAGTACTGTCTCATTTGAAAAGACCCTCATGCTGGGAAAGATTGAAGGCAGGAGGAGAAGGGGACAACAGAGGATGAGATGTTTGGATGGCATCACTGACTCAAATGACATGAGTTTGGGTAGGCTCCGGGAGTTGGTGATGGACAGAAAGGCCTGGCGTGCTGCAGTTCACGGGGTTGCAAAGAGTCGGACATGACTATGCAACTGAACTGAACTGAAGTGAAAGGTATTAAAAATATTTCCCTGTGCTATACAGT
Organism: Cephalophus harveyi; assembly: GCA_006410635.1. Taxonomy (NCBI): domain Eukaryota; kingdom Metazoa; phylum Chordata; class Mammalia; order Artiodactyla; family Bovidae; genus Cephalophus; species Cephalophus harveyi. The sequence goes on from SJYT01024735.1 coordinate 20,221, forward strand.
ATATCTCATTCTTTTATCTGTTTTACACATCATAATGGCAATAAGTTAATTCCAAACTCCAAATTTATATCTCCCCTCCCACCCACTGCTCATTATCCCTTTTTGTAATAAGTTTGTTTCTTACATCTGTGAGTTTATTTCTGCCTTGTAAATAAGTTCATTTCTATATTTTTTTAGATTACAC
>SJYT01024743.1:10598-56981 GCA_006410635.1 Cephalophus harveyi
CTACAGGAGTGCGGCCCTTTTTCAAAATCAGTCTGCTGCTTCGAGCCCCAAGTTGGGCACCATCTGTAAGGCTCAGAGAACCGCACTCTGAAAAGGACACTCAGGGACAGCCTCTAGTGGACTGACAAAGTTTATTATCTAATTGCGTAGTTTTATAATTTTCAGGGAATAGAGCATAAGGCTGACTTGCACGTAGCCATTCCAGATAAACATTAAAGCATTCAAGCATAAAATATAGTTTCCACCACCCAAGCCATAACATAGCTTTGGCGAAACTCTAAAGGAAGTCTTATCATGAAACAACAGTCCTTGGTCTCAAAAACAGGTGGTCAGAAGGAAGCCTTCAGACGCCTCAAGGCTGGGCATATTGACCCTTCGTCATCCGTTCCCAGCCTTGGGCCCTCAGTAAACGCTCATAACCCTTTGTTATGCTCGTCCCAGCTTCCAACCTTCGTCATGAGTGGAGCAAATACCTTTTCAATATTTTCTTAAAGCCTTCCAGCTCCTCCACACACCCCATTTACATTTAAGGTAATTATTGATAAGTATGATCCCATTGCCATTTACTTTATTGTTTTGGGTTAGAGTTTATAACACCCTTTCTGTGTGTCCTGTCTAGAGAAGATCCTTAGCATTTGTTGGAGAGGTGGTTTGCTGCTGCTAAGTCACTTCAGTCGTGTCCGACTCTGTGTGACCCCATAGACGGCAGCCCACCAGGCTCCCCCATCCCTGGGATTCTCCAGGCAAGAACACTGGAGTGGGTTGCCATTTCCTTCTCCAATGCATGAAAGTGAAAAGTGAAAGGGAAGTCGCTCAGTCNGTTTTGAGGTGGGTCTTTTGTAGGCAGCATATATAGGGGTCTTGTTTTTGTATCCATTCAGCCAGTATTTGCCTTTTGGTTGGGGCATTCAACCCATTTACGTTTAAGGTAATTATTGATAAGTATGATCCTGTTGCCATTTACTTTATTGTTTTGGGTTCGGGTTTATATGCCCTTTTTATGTTTCCTGTCTAAAGAATATCCTTTAGCATTTGTTGGAGAGCTGGTTTGGTGGTTCTGAATTCTCTCAGCTTTTGCTTATCTGTAAAACTTTTGATTTCTCCTTCATATTTGAATGAGATCCTTGCTGGGTAAAGTAATCTGGGCTGTAGGTTATTTTATTTAATCACTTTAAGTATGTCCTGCCATTCCCTCCTGGCCTGAAGACTTTTTATTGAAAGAGCAGCTGTAATCCTTATGGGAATCCCCTTGTGTGTTACTTGTTGTTTTTTCATTGCTGCTTTTAATATTTGTTCTTTGTGTTTGGTCTTTGTTAATTTGATTAATATGTGTCTTGGGGTGTTTCACCTTGGGTTTATCCTGTTTGGGACTCTCTGGGTTTCTTGGACTTGGGTGATTATTTCCTTCCCCATTTTAGGGAAGTTTTCAACTATTATCTCCTCAAGTATTTTCTCATGGTCTTTCTTTTTGTCTTCTTCTTCTGGGACTCCTATGATTAGAATGTTGGGGTGTTTAACGTTGTTCCAGAAGTCTCTGAGATTGTCCTCATTTCTTTTAATTCGTTTTTCTTTTTTCCTTTCTGCTTCAATTTTTTCTACCATCGTATCTTCTACCTCACTTATCCTATCTTTTGCCTCTGCTATTCTACTATTTGTTCCCTCCAGAGTGGTTTTGATCTCATTTTATTGCATTATTCATTATTGATTGACTCTCTTTTATTTCTTTTAGGTCTTTGTTAAACCTTTCTTGCATCTTCTCAATTCTTGTCTCCAGGCTATTTATCTGTAACTCCTTTTTTTTTTTTTTTCCAAGATTTTGGATCATTTTCACTATCATTATTCAGAATTCTTTATCAGGTAGATTCCTTCTCTCTTCCTCTTTGTTTGATTTGGTGGGCATTTATCCTGTTCCTTTACTTGCTGGGTATTTCTCTGCCTCTTCATCTTGCTTATATTGCTGTGTTTGGGGTAGCTTTTCCATATTCTGGCAGTTTGTGGAGTTTTTTTTATTGTGGAGTTTCCTCACTGTGGGTGCAGTTTGACAGGTAGCTTGTCAAGGTTTCCTGGTTAGGGAAGCTTGTGTTGGTGTTCTGGTGGGTGGAGCTGGATTTCTCCACTCTGGAGTGCAATGAAGTGGTCAGTACTGAGTTATGAGATGTCAATGGTTTTGGAGTGACTTTGGGCAGCCTGTATATTGAAGCTCAGGGCTATGTTCCTGTGTTGCTGGAAAATTTGCGTGGTATGTCTTTCTCCAGAACTTGTTGGGGCCCTTGGGTGGTGCTTGGTTTCAGGGTAAATATGGAAGCATTTAATGAGCTCCTGCCGATTAATGTTCCCTGGAGTCAGGAGTTCTCTGGTGTTTTCAGGATTTGGACTTAAGGCTCCTGCCTCTGGTTTTCAGTCTTATTCTTACAGTAGCCTCAAGACTTCTCCATCTGTCACTTCCAAGGCAGTTCCCTCTGTTTTAGCTTCTTTTATTAGTCTCTTCCATGTCTAATTTCCACCCTGACACAGGGGGGCGGTGGTGGACACTTTTTTAGACTCATTTGTTCAGTCGTGCTGTGGGGACGGAGGAACGCTGCAAACAAATGACACTAGTGTCTGTGGGGAGTGCTCACAGTGTCTTGGCCACACTGGGTTTGCCCCCGCTCATGACGTGTGTGCTTTCCCAGTCTATACTGCTTCGGCTGTAGGTTGCTCTGCTGGGAACTGTCTGATGCCAGCCCTGTGTTGCATGCACTTCCCAGGTCCAAGCCGCTCAGGTTCAGGTACTCGGGTACTTCACAAAGGTGCAGACTTGGTTGGGCCTGCGTTTTGTGCCCTTCCTTGGTCTGAGCAGCTCAGGTGACCAGGTGTTTGGTGAACATGGTTGGTGTGACATCACCTCCCCCATCCCTGCCGATCACTTCCAAGGTGGTTCCCTCTGTTTTAGCTTCTTTTGTTAGTCTCTTCTGTGTCTAATTTCCACCCTGACACAGGGGGGCTGTGGTGGACACTTTTTTAGACTCATTCGTTCAGTCCTGTTGTGGGGAGGGAGGAATGCTGCAAACGAATAACACTAGTGTCTGTGGTGAGTGCTCGCAGTGTCTCGGCCACACTGGGTTTGCCCCCACTCATGGCGTGTGTGCTTTCCCAGTCTATACTGCTTAGGCTATAGGTTGCTCTGCTGAGAACTGTCTGATGCCAGCCTTGTGTTGCATGCACTTCCCAGGTCCAAGCCACTCAGGTTCAGGTACTTGGGTACTTCACAAAGGCACAGACTTGGTTGGGCCTGCATTTTGTGTCCTTCCCTGGTCTGAGCATCTCAGGTGACCAGGTGTTTGGTGAACACGGTCGGTGTGACTTATCACCTCCCCCATCCCTGCCACTCAGTTTTCTGGGTGTACAACTGGTGCACCTTCTCAGGCAGATGTCAACCGTCCAGAATCCCAAGAAGTCTTGGTTAGCAATGAAGCCTGCTTGCAGTTTGGTAGATGATGCCTCTCTGGGGCCGTAATTGCCCCCTTCTGGCTCTGGCTGCCCTTGCCTGCCTGTCTTCAGTGGGGGATGAGCAGGTCCCCAGCCAGCTAGCTCTAGTCAGTCCTTTGTTCTGTGAGCAGGCCTGGCAGTGTCTTAGGTTAGGGCTTTTCACCTTTTCGTGGGGTAGCTATCCAACAGTTTGTTTTGCTATCCCAAGTTAGTTCCCTCAGATTGCCCTTGGGGCATTCAGGCCTGGTCCTTACTCTAAGCAATGCAGCCCATACCTCCCTGCCCAGCTCCCGCTTGCTCGTCGCGGGATGCAGGCATCTGCATTGCTTCTCCCCTGGGGGTTATCAGTGGGACACTGGGCACATAATCTGTGGGTTTTAATTATTTATTTTTCCTCCTGGTTATGTTGACCTCTGAGGTTCCAAGTCTCACCAGATTTGCCAGTGTTTCCTGGTGNTCCCGCTTGCTCGTCGCGGGATGCAGGCATCTGCATTGCTTCTCCCCTGGGGGTTATCAGTGGGACACTGGGCACATAATCTGTGGGTTTTAATTATTTATTTTTCCTCCTGGTTATGTTGACCTCTGAGGTTCCAAGTCTCACCAGATTTGCCAGTGTTTCCTGGTGTTTGGAAACTTCTTTCTTTTTTAAGACACCCTTCCCAGGATGGACCTCTGTCCTTACTTATTTTGTCTCTCTTTTTATCTTATATTTTTTCCTACCTCCTTTCAAAGACAATGGACTGCTTTTCTGGGTGTCTGATGTCCCCTGCTAGCATTCAGAAGCTGTTTTGTGGAATTTACTCAGCGTTCAAATGTTCTTTTAATGAATTTGTGGGGAAGAAAGTGGTTCCCCATTCTATTCCTCTGCCATCTTAGGAGTGCCTCTCAAAGTGCGTTTCTTAAGATGGCTTGAAACAGTCTGGTCTGATCAGGAAGAAAGAGCAACTACCAGAAATGCAGTGTAATTATATGTTTATATGCATTCATGGATGCATGCATGTATCTTTCCTTCCACATCCAGAAGGAATATGAAAAGCATATTCATAGGAATTTGTATAATGATTGATAAGCATATTTTACCCTCCTATGGTCACTTGCAGTTTATCATTAAATAAAATAATAAACTAAAGAAATAATTTCTAAAGATAAATGATTGCATTTGGAATTTTTTTTATGTATGTGGGTGGAGGGGATTATGTTCTACATATATCTCTGTTTATTTTAATGGTGTGAAAGATCTGGTTCCTTCCATTTTCTTTATCTTTTCTAAATATAAAGTAAAACAGAAATTTAACAGAACATGTAAGAGAATCCTAAAGAACATTGCTGTTACAACCTGAACACAGAAGTAGCTTCCAAAGTGAAGTGATGTAAAATGCTGCAAACCTTTGTCTTGAGTAGACCAGGTTTTTAGTAAATAAATCATACACCTCTATACATCACCTTTATAAATTACATGTAAAAAAAAATTAACTCCTAGTGCTCACAGATTTGTTTTTATTTATTACAGTTCCACAGAAGTAGAAATGCTCATTTGAGAGTAGCTATTGTTAACTGTGGTAAGGTCATTCTGTGAAATGAAGTGCTCAGTTGTTCTTTAAAGCAGCTTATGAATCCATTTTGCTTCAGGCTGAGGAATAAAGTAGAAAAAAAGATTAAAATAAGTAGTAGCATTAAAAAAAAAAGCTAATAATTATAGAGAGTTCCTGATGTGTTAAAGGCCACAATAAAACACACAAGTAGAGGCGAACTTGGATATTTTTATGTTTTCTTATTAAAAATGTAGACCCTTGGATCCCACCCTAGAGTTAGCATTAAAAGCCAGAGATGGGGTCAGAAATAGCATGTTTAATAATTTCTCTGCATGATCCTAATGTTCCCTTAAAGATGTGAAGTACTGAATACTAGTGCAACCACCAGCATTTGTGCAGGAACCAAGTCCTAAGCAATGTTACCTTATGAACACAACTACTTTAATGGACTAGGACTTCAAAAGTTGATAATATAAAAACACAAAAATACACTTAAAATACTAATAGTCTCTCTAAATTCCACCACATTAATACAAGTGTTTTCACATTTGCACATTATTGTCTATTGATTGTAGAGTAGTTGCAAATTTCATCTACTTGCAAACCTATAGTATTTTCCTCTATGTTCTCCCTTAACATTATAGTATAAACTTTCCCCTCTAAACTCAAGTTCTCACAACTTGTATTTTAATAAATAAATACTATGTTTTATATTTTAGTAAGCCAATTTTCTAATTTTCTACATTTAGTTTAATTCCAAAATTTTTGTCTTATAGACAGTATTGCAATTGTCATCTTTATGTGCAGACCTTCTGCTGAATTGTTTTTATTACAATACGTTTTTACTAATGGGATTACTGAATCAAATAGTACCATCCCATTTGTGACTTCTCCTACATAGTCCCATATAGGTCTAGAAGAAGTTTAACCAGTTTTTGTTGTTCCTCTTTTGGCATTGCAAGGGAATTAATGGTATACATATATAGATACACATATATCTGTATATCTTACTTGGAACTGTTGAGGCTTAGGGATAATGATGTATTTATTCATTTATTCACTACTCAGAGAGTAGTAGTAGTAGAATTTTTCCCATACATAAAATAATTTGGGGAGTGTTCAGAAAATGGAAATTTCCCTAAGGAAGGCAGACCATGGAATTACAGCTTATTCTTAACAATCAGATGTCAGCAAGAAGACATCAAAACTAATGGTGAGTGAGCAGAAAGGGTAGATTAACTGCACACTTAGAGCAGAGCAAAGCAGCAGTGTATCAACACAGTTACATAACAGGTAAAAAGAAATATCTTGAAACTATATATTTTTTTAAAAAAAATCAAAGATTCATCATGGAACAAATCAATACTTTGTTTATCTTCCATTTGTTTATAGTTTAGTATTCCTTTAAAAAAATACAAAAAACTGAAACTGTAGTAGAGGTACCACAATTTTCTATTGCTGCTTTTACGCCCCTTAGCCTTGCTTTATGCTTACTATGCCTCTTGCCAACTCTGTGTCACTCCCATCAACCATTTCATCTGCCTCCTGGTCTGGAAATTTTGTTTCTTCCTTCATTTAATATCATCTTTCAATGTCATACTCATATTCCATTTCATGATGCAATTTCATAGACTGGTTTTAGTATTAACTAGTTGGGTATTCTTGAATAGAAACTTCTCCCATTGTCTTTGCCTTTCAAAAATCTTTCTTATCTTTCATAACCCAGTTCATATATCACCTTTTCTCCCTGAATGAATGAGTGAAAGAGTAAGTTGATTCATAAACTGGGCAGACTGAAATTTCATACTATCTAGCACCATCTGGAGTTTTAAAAATTCCCAGCAATTCTTTCATTTATTTCCTGCTAATTTGTAATAAATGACAAATTAACTGGTTTATTAAATTAATATTGAGTGCCAGATCCCTGAATGAATGAGTGAAAGAGTAAGTTGATTCATAAACTGGGCAGACTGAAATTTCATACTATCTAGCACCATCTGGAGTTTTAAAAATTCCCAGCAATTCTTTCATTTATTTCCTGCTAATTTGTAATAAATGACAAATTAACTGGTTTATTAAATTAATATTGAGTGCCAGTCACTCTCTTGGACATATAGCAAAGAGTTTGTCTTCACAGAGCTTAACTTTTACCAAAAGATACACAAAATTAACATAATAAATAAGTAAATTACATAGTGGAAGGTAGAAAATTTCATAGGAAAAAAAGTAGATGAAGTGAGGACTAGTATGCAGTAGTGGGGATTGTTGAAATTTTAAATTGTATGATTAGATTAACCTCATTGAAAAATGGATATTTGAGCAAATATTTGAAGAGAGAATTAACCACATGGAAATTTGAGGATTCCCCTCTAAACTCAAGGTCTCACAACTTGTATTTTAATAAATAAATGCTATGTTTTATATTTTAGTAAGCCAATCTTATAATTTTCTACATTTAGTTTAATTCCAAAATTTTTGTCTTATAGACAGTATTGCAATTGTCATCTTTATTCCCAGAGTTTTTTTCTTTTTCCCTTCTGCTGACTTGTTTCTATTACAATACGTTTTTTACTAATGGGATTACTGAATCAAATAGTACCATCCCATTTGTGACTTCTCCTACATAGTCCAATATAGGTCTAGAAGAAATTTAACCAGTTCGTGTTGTTCCTCTTTTGCCATTAGCAGTGAATTAATGTATAGATATATAGATATACATATATCTGTATATCTTACTTGGAACTGTTGAGGCTTCAGGGATAATGTATTTATTCATTTATTCACTATTCAGAGAGTAGTAGTAGAATTTTTCCCATACATAAAATAGTTTTGGAAGTGTTCAGAAAATGGAAATTTGTATGTTCCTCTTTTGCCATTAGCAGTGAATTAATGTATAGATATATAGATATACATATATCTGTATATCTTACTTGGAACTGTTGAGGCTTCAGGGATAATGTATTTATTCATTTATTCACTATTCAGAGAGTAGTAGTAGAATTTTTCCCATACATAAAATAGTTTTGGAAGTGTTCAGAAAATGGAAATTTGTCTAAGGAAGGCAGATCATGGAATTAGAGCTTATTCTTGACAATCAGATGTCAGCAAGAAGACATCAAAACTAATGGTGAGTGAGCGGAAAAGGTAGATTAGTTGCACACTTAGAGCAGAGCAAAGCAGCAGTGTATCAGCACAGTTACATAACAGGTAAAAAGAAATATCTTGAAACTATATAATTTTTTTAAAAAATCAAAGAATCATCATGGAACAAATCAGTACTTTGTTCATCTTCCATTTATTTCTAGTTTAGTATTTCTTAAAAAAAAATACAAAAAAACTGAAACTGTAGTAGAGATATCACAAGTTTCTATTGCTGCTTTTATGCCCCTTAGCCTTGCTTTATGCTTACTATGCCTCTTGCTAACTCTGTGTCACTCCCATCGACCATTTTATCTGCCTCCTGGTCTGGAAATTTTGTTTCTTCCTTCAGTTAATATCATCTTTCAATGTCATACTCATATTCCATTTCATGATGCAATTTCATAGACTGGTTTTGGTATTAACTAGTTGGGTATTCTTGAATAGAAACTTCTCCCACTGTCTTTGCCTTTCAAAAATCTTTCTTATCTTTCATAACCCAGTTCATATATAACTTTTTCACCCTGATTGAATGAGTGAATGAGTAAGTTAATTCATAAACTGAGCAGACTAAAATTTCATACTATCTAGCACCATCTGGAGTTTTAAAATTCCCAGCAATTCTTTCATTCATTTCCTGCTAATTTCTAATAAATGACAAATTAATTGATTTATTAAATTAATATTGAGTGCCAGCCACTCTCTTGGACATATAGCAAAGAGTTTTTGTCTTCACAGAGCTTACCTTTTACCAAAAGATACACAAAATAAACATAATAAATAAGTAAATTGCATAGTGAAATGTAGAAAATTTCATAGGAAAAAAAGTAGATGAAGTGAGGACTAGTATGCAGTAGTGGGGATTATTGCAATTTTAAATTGTTTGATTAGATTAACCTCATTGAAAAATTGATATTTGGGCAAATATTTGAAGAGAGAATTAACCACATGGAAATTTGAGGAAACAAGATTCTAGGTTGAAGTGTGGATTTATGCAAAGTCTTATTCCTGGGATGTATGGAGGGATGCCAGTTATAGTTTCATCAGACTTATGAAAAGGCAAGATCAGAGAGAACAGCAAGTCAGATTATCTAGGATATTATTGGCAATTGTAAGCATTTTGACATTCACACTGAATGAAATTAAGTTCCAGAGTTTGTTGTTGTTCTCAAGTTTTGGTTCATTAGGTTTAATTTAACTTTGTTAGTTGGGATGTATGGAAGGATGCCAGTTATGGTTTCATCAGACTGATGAAAAGGCAAGATGAGAAAGAACAGCAAGTCAGATTATCTAGGATCTTATTGGCAATTGTAAGCATTTTGACATTCATTCTGAGTGAAATTAAGTACCAGAGTTTGTTGTTGTTCTCAAGTTTTGGTTCATTAGGTTTAATTTAACTTTGTTAATTCTAAATATACATTTTAATAAACTTTATCAATTAAATGATGTTCAATAAATTGAATCCATGTTAAGGATATGAAGAGGAAAGATTAGAAGCAAGAGATATCTTAGGAGGCTACTGAAGTAATAAAGGAGAGAGATAATAGTGATGAGGACCAGGCTGGTAGCAATGTGGTTCATAAGCGGTCAGATTTTAGATATACACTGAGTCAACAGGATCCAAGAAAGATTGTGAAAGAAAAAGAATTAAGATGTTTTTAATGAATTATAATCTTATTCTTGATCTTCAAGAAAATGTGTCTTGAGAGTTTACTGTTTCCTTTCAGTCTTTGTTAGATAGCTATTATCAAGATAAGGAAATTCTCTTTTCCTTTTTATTTTATTTTTAATATAAATTTATTTATTTTAATTGGAGGTTAATTACTTTACAATATTGTATTGGTTTTGCCATACATAAATTGGTGTTTTCATCTTAAGTAAATGCTGAAATTTATCAAATACTTTTCCAAAGACCTACCATTCCAGTTCTCAAGAATAAAGTAGATGAGCAAAGAACATAAAGATGGAAAGTTTGTGTAGTATTTTGACTGTTTCTATTCTTAGGGAGCTTCCCAGGTGGCTCAGTGGTAAAGAATCTGCCAGCCAAGCAGGAGACACAAGTTCAGTCCCTGGGTCAGGAAGATCCCCTGGAGAAGGAAATGGCAACTCACACAAGTATTCTTGCCTGGGAAATCCCATGGACAGAGGAACCTGCTGGGCTACAGTCCATGGGATTGTACATGAATTAAAGTTGGACATGACTTAGTGACTAAACAGCAACAACAATTCTCAAGGAAGACTGTCTTCAAGATTCTTATTGTTCAGTCACTAAATTGTGTCTGACTCTTTGTGACCATATTGACTGCAGCATGTCAGGCTCCTCTGTCCTTCACTATCTCCTGGAGTTTGCTCAGAAGTATTCTTGCCTGGGAAATCCCATGGACAGAGGAACCTGCTGGGCTACAGTCCATGGGATTGTACATGAATTAAAGTTGGACATGACTTAGTGACTAAACAATAACAACAATTCTCAAGGAAGACTATCTTCAAGATTCTTACTGTTCAGTCACTAAACTGTGTCTGACTTTTTGTGACCATATTGACTGCAGCATGCCAGGCTCCTCTATCAATCACTATCTCCTGGAGTTTGCTCAGATTCATGTCCATTGAGTTGTTGATTCTATCTAACATTCTCATCCTCTGTTGCCACCTTCTTCTCTTGCTCTCAATTTTTCCTAGCATCAAGGTCTTTTCCAGTGAGTCAGCTCTTCACTTCAGGTGGACAAAGTGTTGGAGCTTCAGCTTCAGCATCAGTCTTTCCAATGAATATTCAGAGTTGATTTCCTCTGGGATTTACTCTTTTGATCTCCTTGAAGTCCAAGGGGCTCTCAAGAGTCTTATCCGGCACCACAGTTCAAAAGCATCAATTATTCAGCACCCAGCCATCCTTACGGCTCTAATCTCACATCCATAGATGACTACTGGGTAAACCACAGCTTTGACTATAGGGTCGTTTGTTGGCAAAGTGATGTCTTTGTTTTTTTAATATATTGTTTAGGTTTGTCATAACTTTCCTTCCAAGGGGGAAGCATCTTTTAACTTGATGATTTTAGTCATCATCTGAAGTGATTTTGGAGCCCAAGAAAATAAAATATGTTACTGCTTCACTTTTTCCCCTTCTATTTGCCATGAACTGACGGTACTGGATGCCATGATTCTAGGTTTCTAGTTTTCAGTTTTAAGCCATGTTTTTTAGTCTCCTCTTTCATCATCATTAAGAACCTCTTTACATCCTCTTCACTTTCTGCCATTAGGGTGGTATCATCTGTGTATCTGAAAAGTGAAAGTGAAGTCGTTCATTCATGTCCAACTCTTTGCGACCCCATGGATAGTAGCCTACCAGACTCCATAGTCCATGGGAATCTCCAGGCAAGAATACTGGAGTGAGTTGCCATTTCCTTCTCCAGGGGATCTTCCCAACCCAGGGATCGAACCTAGGTCTCCTGCATTGCAGACAGATGCTTTACTGTCTGTGTATCTAATGTTGTTGATATTTCTCTTGGTGATATTGCTCCTTGGAAGAAAATTATGACCAACCTAAATAGTATTTTCAAAAGCAGCAACATTACTTTGCCGACTAAGGTCCATCTAGTCAAGGCTATGGTTTTTCCTGTGGTCATGTATGGATGTGAGAGTTGGACTGTGAAGAAGGCTGAGCGCTGAAGGATTGATGCTTTTGAACTGTGGTGTTGGAGAAGACTCTTGAGAGTCCCTCGGACTTCAAGGAGATTCAACCAGTCCATTCTGAAGGAGATTAACCCTGGGATTTCTTTGGAAGGAATGATGCTAAAGCTGAAACTCCAGTACTTTGGCCAGCTCATGCGAAGAGTTGATTCATTGGAAAAGACTGTGACAGGGATGGGGGAGCCTGGTGGGTTGCCGTCTATGGGGTCGCACAGGGTCAGACATGACTGAAGTGACTTAGCAGCAGCAGCAGTCAAAGCTATGGTTTTTCCAGTAGTCATGTATGAAGGTCAGAGGTGGACTATAAAGAAAGCTGAGCGCTGAATTGATGCTTTTGAACTGTGGTGTTGGAGAAGACTCTTGAGAGTCCCTCGGACTTCAAGGAGATTCAACCAGTCCATTCTGAAGGAGATTAACCCTGGGATTTCTTTGGAAGGAATGATGCTAAAGCTGAAACTCCAGTACTTTGGCCAGCTCATGCGAAGAGTTGATTCATTGGAAAAGACTGTGATGCTGGGAGGGATTGGGGGCAGGAGGAGAAGGGGACGATCGAGGATGAGACGGCTGGATGGCATCACGGACTCGATGGACGTGAGTCTCAGTGAACTCCGGGAGACAGTGACGGACAGGGAGGCCTGGCGTGCTGCGATTAATGGGGTTGCAAAGAGTTGGACACGACTGAGCGACTGAACTGAACTGATCTTGATTCTAGCTTGCAACTCATCCAACGATATTTTGCATAATGCACTCTATATCGGAAAGTTCTTGGATCATGTCCTATTGAAGCCTAGCTTGAAGGATGTTTAGCATAATCTTGCTATCATGTGAAATGAGTGCAATTGTACAGTAGTTTGAGCATTATTTGGCATTTTCCTTCTTTGGGATTAGGATTGGAATGAAAACTGACCTTTTCCAGTACTTTGGCCACTGTTGAATTTTCCAAATTTGCTGACATATTGAGTCCATCTTCCAGAATTTGAAAGTACGGTTACAATATACAGCCTTGTGGTATTCCTTTCTCAACGTTTTTCTGTTGCATCTTGACCTGCATACAAGTTTTTCAGAAGTCAGGTAAAGTGTTCTGATATTCCCATCTCTTTAAGAATTTTCCATAGTTTGTCATGATCCACACAAAGTCTTTAGCATGGTCAATGAAGCAGAAGTAGATGTTTTTCTGTAACTCTCTTGCTTTCTCAATGATCCATTGAATGTTAGCAATTTGATATCCAATTCTTCTGTCTTTTCTAGACCAAGCTTGTACATCTGAAAGTTCCTTTGGTCATGTCTTATTGAAGCCTGGTTTGGAGAATTTTGAAGATAACCATGCTAAAATGTTAAATGAGTGCATTTGTACAGTAGTTTGAATACTCTTTGGCATTTCCCTTCTTTGGGATTGCAATAAAAACTGACCTTTTCAAGTCATGTGACCACTGATGAGTCTTCCAATTTTGCTGACATATTGAGTCCAGCACTTTAATCACATTCTTTTAAGATTTTAAATAAATCAGCTGGAAATGAGTTACCTCCACTAGCTTTGTTTGTATTAATGCTTCCTAAGGCCTACTTGACTTAACACTCAAAGATGTCTGGATCTTGATGAGTTACCACACCATCATGGTTATTTGTATCATTAATACATTTTTTTGATATAGTTCTTCTGTGCATTATTGCCAACACTTCTTAATCTCTTCTGTTTTGCTTAGGTCCATATTGTTTCTCTCCTTTATCATGTCCATCTTTTATGAAATATTCCCTTGATATCTCCAAATTTCTTGAAGATATTTCTAGTATCCTATTCTATTGTTTTCCTCTATTTCTTTGCATTGCTTATTTAAAAGCCCTTCTTATCTCTCCGTGCTATACTCTGGAAATCTGCAGTCAGTTGGGTATATCCTTCCCTTTCTCCTTTGCCTTTCATTTCTCTTTTTGTTCCCCCATATTTGTAAAGCATCCTCAGACAATCATTTTGCCTTCTTGAAACATTTTTAACTTTGGGATGATTTTGGTCACTGTCTCTTAAACTATGCTATGAACATCAATCCATAGATCCTCAGGCACTCTACCTACCAGGTCAAATTCCTTGAATCAGTTTATCACCTCCACTGTATAAATGATTTGACTTAGATCATACGTGATTGGCCTAGTGATTTTCCCTACTTTCTTCAATTTAAGCCTGAATTTTGCAATAGGACCTCATGACCTGAGTCACAGTCAGCTCCTGGTCTTGTTTTTTGTAACTGTATAGAGCTTCTCCATCTTTGACTGCTAAGAACACAATCAGTCTGATACTGGTATTGACCATTTGGTGATGTCCATGTATTATTATCTCTTGTGTCTTTGGAAGAGGGTGTTTGCTATTACCAGTTTTTTCTTTTGATGAAACTGTTAACAATTGGCTTGCTTCATTCTATACTCCAAGGCCAAACTTGTCTGTTACTCCAGATATGACTTGACTTCCTAGCATTGTATTCTAATATACCCTGTGAAGAAAAGGACTTTTGTTTTGTTTTGTTTTGTTTTTGGTGTTAGTTTTAGAAGTTTGTCTAGAAGTTTAGCTCTTGTAGGTCTTCAGAGAACCAGTCAACTTCAGCTTCTTCAGCATCAGTGGTTGGGGCATCAACTTGTATTACTATGATAATAAATGTTTTTCCTTGGAAACAAACTGAGATCATTCTTTCATTTATGAGATTGCATCCAAGTATGCTATCTCAGACTATTTTCTTGACTATGCGGGTACTCTATTTATTCTAATGGATTCTTTCCCACAGCAGTAGGTATAATGGTCATCTGAATTAAGTTCACTCAATTCTGTCCATTTTAGTTCACTGATTCCTAAGATGGCAAAGTTCACTCTTACCATTTCCTGCTTCACCACATTCAATTCATCTTGGTTCACAGACCTAACATCCCAGGTTCCTAAGCAATATTTTTCTTTACAGCACTAGACTTTCCTTTCACCATCAAATAAAGTCAGAGAAAATCATCATTTCTGCTTTGGGCCATGCACTTCATTGATTCTGGAGCTATTAGTAATTGCCCTCCACCCTTCCCCAGTAGCATACTGGATGTCTTCTGACTTGGAGGACTCATCTTCTGGTGTCATATATTTTTGCCTTTTCACACTGTTCATGGGGTTCTTGTGGAAATAATACAAGAGTAGTTTGTCATTTCTTCCTAAAGTGGACCACATTTTATCAGAACTCTTCACTCTGACCTGTCCATCTTGGGTGGCTCTGCGTGGCATTACTCATAGATTCATTGAGTTATGCAAGTTCTCTTGTCACGACAAGGTTGTGATCCATGAAAGGAAGCTTTAAGAAAGAGGACAAGTGGAAGATGTGCTGCAGGCCTTTTCATTTTCTGGGGGAAGATCTTATGTTATGACAGAAATAGACATGTATCTGTGTATCTGCTTTGTTTAGTTCAGTGTTTCATACAGAATATTTGTTTAAGAAATATTTGATGACTGATGAAACAAAAAAATGAAGATGGATGATTCTACTGAATATCAAATTTTTCTAAATATATTTACAATTCTAAATATAAATTGTTAATGTAACTGATAACAAAGCCAGAGATTGCTCTGGCAACATCTCAAAGTTCATCAGTCAACCTTCCTTACACTGTTTTTTTTTTTTTGTTTGTTTGTTTGTTTGTTTTTGCTGGATGACTTAACCAAAAGCACAAAATAACTCCTATTTATTGGTGGAGTTAAGTCTCAAATCCAGTTTATGTGTTTCCTTCAGCTTAGAAGTTGAATGAAAGGAGACAACCTACAAGAGTATGGATAAAAGAATAGCCTAGGGATACAGATTTGGAAATGCACACAAAAAGGTGAAATTTAAGACATAATAATAAATGAATGCTTCCAAGTACAATGGAAGATAAAAACATAACATAATCAGATTCAAACATGCAAGAAAGCATATCTAATTTTTAATCCATATATTTATGAATGGTTGCTTGTTTTTGGAAGAGGCTGTTTGCTATGACCAGTGTGTTCTCTTGGAAAATTTATGTTAGTCTTTGCCCTGCTTAATTTTGTATTCCAAGGCCAAATTTGTCTGTTATTATACCTGTATATTTGCACATTTGCACTCATCTCACACGCTAGTAAAGTAATGCTCAAAATTCTCCAAACAAGGTTTCAGCAATACGTGAACCATGAACTTCCAGATGTTCAAGCTGGTTTTAGAAAAGGCAGAGGAACAAGAGATAGAATTGCCAACATCTGCTGCATCATGGAAAAAGCAAGAGAGTTCCAGAAAAACATCTATTTCTGCTTTATTGTCTATGCCAAAGCTTTTGACTGTGTGGATCACAATAAACTGTGGAAAATTCTGAAAGAGATGGGAGTATCAGACCACCTGACCTGCCTCTTGAGAAATCTGTATGCATGTCAGGAAACAACAGTTAGAACTGGACATGGAACCACCGACTGGTTCCAAATTAGAAAAGGAGTATGTCAAGGCTGTATATTGTCACCCTGCTTATTTAACTTATATGCAGAGTACATCATGAGAAATGCTGGACTGGAAGAAACTCAAGCTGGAATCAAGATTGCTGGAAGACATATCAATAACCTCAGATATGCAGATGACACCACTCTTATAGCAGAAAATGAAGAAGAACTAAAGAGCCTCTTGATGAAAGTGAAAGAGGAAAGTGAAAAAGTTGGCTTAAAGCTCAACATTCAGAAAACAAAGATTATGGCATCCAGTCCCATCACTTCATAGCAAATAGACAGGGAAACAGTGGATGACTTTATTTTTCTGTGCTCCAAAATCACTGGAGATGGTGACTGCGGCATTAAATTAAAAGATGCTTGCTCCTTGGAAGAAAAGCTATGACCCACCTAGACAGCATATTAAAAAGCAGAGGCATTGCTTTACCAACAATGGCCCATCTAGTCAAAGCTATGGGTTTTCCAGGAATCATGTGTGCATGTCAGAGTTGGACCATAAAGTAAGCTGAGCACCAAATAATTGATGACTTTGAAATGTGGCATTGGAGAAGACTCTTGAGAGTCCCTTGGACTGCAAGGGGATCAAGCCAATCAATCTTAAAGGAAATCAGTCCTGAATATTCATTGTAAGGACTGATGTTGAAGCTGAAATTCCAATACTTTGGCCACTTGATGTGAATAATTGACTCACTGGAAAATACCCTGATGCAAGGAAAGACTGAAGGCAGGAGGAGAAACGGATGACAGAGGATGAAATGGTTGGATGGCATCACCAGCTTGATGAGTTTAAGTAAGTTCTGGGAATTGGTGAAACCTCCAGGGAAGCCTGAAGTCCTGTAGTGCATGGTGTTGCAAAGAGTTGGACACGACTGAGCAGCTGAACTGAAGAGATGAGTGGTTGCTAGTACTGATAATTAGGGGCAGAAAAATTAACTTGCTGGAAGTAAGTATATTTTTTATGGCTTATAAGAGTCTCTTCAAGGTTAGCCCCAAAAATGAACCATAGGAAAAACACTGAGTTGGGCATGGGATGAAGAATAAGTGACAAACATGAATATAGATACATAGTAATTAGAAAGGATAAAAGAAAACAACAGTTGTAGAAATTCAAAACAGTTAAGGGTGGAGACATTTCCAATGCAAGCAAGAAGTCACAAGGTAATCAGGGTAGATACAAGGTCATAGTATTCAGTTTTGTTAAAAGAATGCTTCTACTAGAAAAACTAGAGTAAGGGGACAAGAAAGGGGAACTGAAGAGAAAAATTTAAGAGCACTAGGAAAAAGAAAGTTACAAATAAAATGTTTCAAGTTACAAGTGTAATTAACAAATGAATTAAAAATAAAGATTCATATTAGACAAAGAGAAGATGAAGAAAATCTTCATCCATTTTGGAATTAAGCCAATAGAAAATGTATAAAACTGAGAAAAAACTATATAAATGCATTATATAGAGATATAGAAGGGTCACAAAGGGACACAACTGAGCAACTGAACTGACTGACTGACTGATCTCTATTCTAATCAAATCATGAGCAGACATATTGCCTGCATCTTTAAACCACCAGTAGAGAACATCAAGCTCTTCCTCCTGTGCTGTCTACAGTTACAATTTATAGTTCATCTGGTTTGATTCCTTACTCTAGAAATGAAGAAACACGTTTGGAATAAGAAAGGGATTTTTGTGCCTTATTTTATCATGAAGCAACATGTGTTTTAGGAAGAAAATATATTTTAAACCTAGTTCTATAATGCAACAATTCCTATCTGTTTAACTTCAATTTAATTTGGCTGATTTTGCATAGAATAAGTATGTTGAACTCTTGAGGTTACTGTTGGAGAAGGATCAAAAGCCAGAGGCAGGAGGCTTAACTCCAAAACTTTAGAATATCATAAAATTCCTGGCTCCAGGGTACATTAATAGACAAGAGATCACCCAAAAGTTTTCATACCTACACTGAAACCAAGCTCCACCCAAAGGCCAACAAGTTCCAGTGCAAGACACAGCACACTAATTCTCCAGGAAAATAGGAACACAACCATGAGCATTAAAAGATGGTCTGCCCAAAAGATGCCAAGCCCATAGACTGTCCAAAATTCACTACTGCATACATCATTGCAAGCCAGAGAGTGGATCTAGCTCCACGAACCAGAACAGAGACTCAAGTTCTCCAAACCAGGAAACCTTTACAAGCCACTGGTCCAACTCCATCTTCAGGGAGCAGTCTTCACAATAAACAGGAACCATGAACTTCCAGCCTGCAGAAAGGGCACCCCAAACACAGCAATCTAAACAAAGTGAAAAGGCAGAGAAATATTCATCAGGTGAAGAAACATGATGAAAACCCCCTGAACCAAACAGAAGATAATGAGACAGGTAGTCTACCTGAAAAATAATTCAGAATAACAATAGTAAATATGATCCAAAATCTTGAAAACAAAATGGAGTTACAGGTAAATAGACTAAAGACAAGAATTGAGAAGATGAAAGAAATGTTAACAAGACCTAGAAGAAATACAGAGGAGTCAATCAATATTGAACAATACAATAGCTGAGATTAAAGCACTATGGAGGGAACCAGCAGTAGAATGACTGAGGCAGAATAGAAGATAAGTGAGGTGGAAGATGGAATGGCAGAAATAAATGAAGCAGAGAGGAGAAAAGAAAAAGAATTAAAAGAAAGGAGGACAATCTCAGAGACCTCGAGGACATTGTTAAATGCCCCCAACATTCAAATCATAGGTGTTCTAGAAGAAAAGAAAAATAAAGGGGATGAAAAAATACCTCAGGTGATACTAGTCGAAAACTTTCCTAAAATGGGGAAGGAAATAGTCATCCAAGTCCAAGAGCCCAGACAACTCCTAACAGAATAAACCCAAGGTGAAATACCCCAAAACATGTATTAATCAAACTTACACAGATTGAAAACAAAGAACACATATTAAAATCAGCAAGAGTAAAGCCAGAAGGGAATGGTTTGACATACTTAAAGTGAAGAAAGAGAAAAACCTACAACCAAGACTATTCTACCAAGCCAAGCTCTCATTTGGATATGAAGGAGAAATCAAAAGCTGTACAGACAAGCAAAACTGAGAGAATTCAAAACACCAAATAAGCTCTTCAACAAATGCTAAAGGATATTCTCTAGACAGAAACACAGAAGAGTCTTACAAAAACGAGCCTAAAACAAAAAAAGGAAATGGTAATAGGATCACACTTATCGATAATTACCTGAAATGTAAATGGGTTAAATGCTCCAACCAAAAGACAAAGCCTGGCTGAATGGATACAAAAACAAAACCCCTCTATATGCTGTCAAACAGACCCACCTCAAACCTAGGGACACATGCAGAATGAAAGTGAGGGGCTGAAAAAGATATTTTATGCAAATGGAGACTGAAAGAAAGCAGGGGTATGAATACCCATATCAGATAAAATAGCCTTTGAAATAAAGCCAGTGATAAGAGACAAAGAGAATCCTACATAATGACCAAAGTATCAACCCAAGAAGAAAATATAGCAATTATAAATATATATGCACCCAACATAGGAGCACTGAATACATAAGGCAAATCCCAACAAATATGAAAGGAGGAATTAACAGTAACACAGTAATAAAGGGGGGCTTCAATACTGCACAGATACCTATGGATAGATCAAGCAAATAGAAAATTAGCAAGGTAACATAAGCTTTAAATGATACAATGAACCAGGTAGACCTAATTGATATCTACATGGCATTTCACCCCAAAACAATGGATTTCAACTTTTCTCAAGTGCACACAGAACATTCTCCAGGGTAGATCACATCCTAGGCCATAAATCAGCCTTGTTAAATTTAACAAAAATGAAATCATTTCAAGCATCTTTTCTAATTGCAATGTGCTAAGATTAGATGTCAACTACAGGGAACAAAAACATATTAAAATCACAAACATATGGAGGCTAAACCATATGCATCTAAATAACTAACAGATCATGGAATAAATCAAAAAAGAAATCAAAATATGCATAGAAACAAATGAAAATTAAAATGACAAACAAAACCTATGGAATTCAGTAAAAGCAATGTTAAGACAGAGATTCATAGCAATACAAGCCTACTTCAAGAAACAAGAGAATCATCAAATAAAGAACCCAACTTTTCACCTAAAGCAACTAGAAAAAGAAGAAGAAAAAGAACTCAAAGTTAGTAGGAGGAAAGAAATCATAAAAATCAGAGAAGAAATAAATGACAAAGAAACAAAGGAAACTATAACAAAGAACAACAAATCTAAAATTTCGTTCTTAAGAAGATAAACACAAAGACAAACTGTTAGCCAACTCATCAACAAAAAAGGGATACTAATCGAATTCATAAAATTAGAAATGGAAATGAAGAAATCACAACAGACAAAACAGAAATATGATGGAACATAAGTGACTAGTGTGAGCAACTATATGCCAATAAAATGGACAGTTTGGAAGAAATGGACAAATTGCAAAACTAAATCAGGAAGAAATAGAAAATCTGAACAGACTCATCACAAACATGGAAACTGAAACTTTAACCAAAATCTTCCAAGAAATAAAAGCCCAGGACCAGATGGCTTCAGAGGTGAATGCTACCAAAATTTTAGAGAAAAACTAACACCTACCCTACTCAAACCTCACAGAAAATTGCAGAGTAAGATCAACTCCCAAACTCATTCTATGAAGCTATCATCACCCTAATACCAAAACCAAAGATGCCATAAAAAAAAAGAAAAGAAAACTGCAGGCCAATATCACAGATGAACATAGGTGCAACAATCGTCAACAAAATTCTAGGAAACAGAACCCAACAACATATTAAAAAGACCATACATCATGACCAAGTAGGCTTTATCCCAGAGATGCAAGGATTCTTTAATATTTGCAAATCAATCAATGTGATACACCACACTAATAAGTTGAAAGATAAACACCGAATGATTATCCCAATAGTTGCAGAGAAAGCCTTTGACAAAATTCAACACCCCTTTATGATAGAAACTCTCCAGAAAGCAGGCATAAAAGGAACATATTTCAACGTAATAAAAATCTTATACAACAAAGCTACAGCAAACACTATCCTCAATGCTGAAAAGTTGAAATCATTTCCTCTAAAATAAGGAACAAAACATGGGTGCCCACTCTTACCACTGCTATTCAACACAATTTTGAAGTCTTTGCCACAGCAACAAGAGAAAAAAATAAATAAATAAAAATAATCTAGATTGGAAAAGAAGTAAACTCTCACTGTTTGCAGATGACATGATACTCTACATAGAAAACCCTAAAGACTTCACCAGAAAATTACTAGAGCTAATCAATGAATATAGTAAATTTGCAGGATATAAAATTAACACACAGAAATCATTTATATTCCTATAATTTAATGATGAAAAATGGAAAGAGAAATTAAGGAAACAATCCCATTCATCATTGCAACAAAAAGAATAAAATATTTTGGAGTAAATGTACCTAAGGAAACAAAAGACTTGTATACAGAAAACTATAAGACCCTGATGAAAGATCTCAAAGATGACACAAATAGATGGAGAAATATACCATGCTTATGGATTGGAATAAATATGGTGAAAATTAGCATACTCCCGAAAGCAATCTATGAATTCAATACAATCTCTATAAAGTTACCAATGTTATTTTTTAAAGAACTGGAACAAATAATTCCACGATTTCTATGGAAACACAAAAAAACATGGAAAGCTAAAGCAATCTTGAGAAAGAGGAATGGAACTGGAGAAATCATCCTTCCAGCTTCAGAATATACTACAAAGCTACAGTCATCAAGACAGTATGGTACTGATGCAAAGACATAAATGTAGATCAATGGAACAAAATAGAAAGCCCAGAGATATGCCCATGAACCTATGGGCAACTTATACTTGACAAAGGAAGAAAAAAAAAATGGAGAAAAATCAATCTCTTTAACAAGTGCTGGGACAACTGGTAAACCATATGTAAAAGAATGAAACTTGAACACTTTCTAACACCATATACACAAATAAACTCAAAATAGATTAAAGATCTAAATGTAAGACCAGAAACTATAAAACTCCTAAAGGAAAACAGGAAGAACACTCTCTGACATAAATCACAGTAATATCCTCTATGACCCACCACCCAGAATAATTGAAATAAAAACAAACAGATGGGACCTTATTAAACTTAAAAACTTATGCACAATGAAGGAGACTGTGCAATTTGAAAAGGCAGCCTTCATGATGGGAGAAAATAATAGCAAATGAAACAACTGACAAATAATTAATCTCCAAAATATATAAGGAATTCAGGCAGCCCAATACCAAAAATATGAAAAACCCAATCAAAAAGTGGGCCAAAGAACTAAACAGACATTTCTCCAAAAAAGACATACCTATGGCAAAAAGCAAACAAACAAAAAAACATGAATAGATGTTCAAGATTACTCATTATTGGAGAAATGCAAACCAAAACCACAATGAGGTATCGTTTCATGCTGTTCAGAATGGCCACCATGAGAAACAGTCTATAAAAGATAGATGTTAGAAAGGGTGTGGAGAAAAGTGAACCTTCTTACACTGTTGATGGGAATGCAAACCGACCCAGCCACTATGGAGAACAGTGTGGAGATTCCTTAAAAAACTGGAAATAAAACTGCCATGTGACCCAGCAATCTCACTTCTGGGCATACACACCAAGGAAACCAGAATTGAAAGAGACACATACACCCCAGTGTTCATTGCAGCACTTTTTACAATAGATAGAACATGGAAGCAATCTAGATATCCATCAGATGAATGGATAAGGAAGTTGTGGTGCATATACACAATGGAATACTACTCAGCTATAAAGCAGAATATTTTGTATCAGTTCTAATGAAACTGGAGCCTATTATACAACATGAAGTAAGCCAGAAAGAGAAACACTTATACAGTATATCAATGCATATATACATGGACTTTAAAATCAGTAACAATGATTCTATAGGGTAGAAAAGAGACACAAATGTAACGAACAGACTTTTGGACCATGTGGGAGAAGCAAGAGTGGGATGACTTGAGAGAATAACATTGAGACATATATATTACTATATGTAAAATATATGACCAGTGCAAAGTTCAATGGATGATCAGGGCACTCAAAGCTGGTGCTCTGGGACAACCCAGAGGGATGGCATAGGACGGGATGTTGAAGTGGGTTCAGGATAGGGAGACACATGTGCACCCATGACTGTTTCATGTTGATGCATGGCAAAAACCAGCACAACATTGTAAAGAATTTATGTTCCAAAAATAAATTGATTAAAAATATTGGAAAAAGATCTGGATAGCTATTTTCCTAAGGATGACACATTGATGACCAATAGACACTTGAAAAGATTTCAAGATCACTAATCATCAGGGAATTTCAAATCAAAACCACAATGCCTCACAGTTGTTAGATTGGCTATTATAAAAAAGACAAGAAATAAGGGTTGATAATGAGATTGATGGAGAAATGAGAACCCTTATATACTGTTGGCTGAGTTGGTAACTGGAACTTTCAGAAAATTAAAAATAGAATTGCCTATGACACAGCAATCCCAATTCTGGGTATTTATCAGAAAAAAATAAACCAGAGGGATGGCATTGGACGTGATGTTGAAGTGGGTTCAGGATAGGGAGACACATGTGCACCCATGAGTGATTCATGTTGATGCATGGCAAAAACTAGCACAACATTGTAAAGAATTTATCTTCCAAAAATAAATTGATTAAAAATATTGGAAAAAGATCTGGATAGCCATTGTCCTAAGGATGACACATTGATGACCAACAGATACTTGAAAAGATTTCAAGATCACTAATCATCAGGGAATTTCAAATCAAAACCACAATGCCTCACAGTTGTTTGATTGGCTATTATCAAAAAGACAAGAAATAGGGTTGATAATGAGGTTGATGGAGAAATGAGAACCCTTATATACTGTTGGCTGAGTTGGCAACTGGATGGAGAAAGCAATGTCAACCCACTCCAGTACTCTTGCTAGAAAAGTCCCATGGATGGAGAAACCTGGTAGGCTGCAGTCCACGGGGTCACTAGGAGTCAGACACGACTTTACTTTCACCTTCATGCATTGTAGAAGGAAATGGAAACCCACTCCAGTATTCTTGCCTGGAGAATCCAAGATCACTAATCATCAGGAAATTTCAAATCAAAACCACAATGCTTCACAGTTGTTTGATTGGCTATTATCAAAAAGACAAGAAATAGAGTTGATAATGAGGTTGATGGAGAAATGAGAACCTTTATATACTGTTGGCTGAGTTGGCAACTGGATGGAGAAAGCAATGTCAACCCACTCCAGTACTCTTGCTAGAAAAGTCCCATGGATGGAGAAACCTGGTAGGCTGCAGTCCACGGGATCACTAGGAGTCAGACACGACTTTACTTTCACTTTCATGCATTGGAGAAGGAAATGGAAACCCACTCCAGTATTCTTGCCTGGAGAATCCCAGGGACGGGAGAGCCCGGTGGGCTGCCGTCTATGGGGTCACACAGAGTTAGACACGAAGCAATTTAGCAGCAGCAGTAGAAACGATGGAAATTGGTGCAGTCTCTAGGGAAAATAATATGGATGTCTTTCAGAAAATTAAAAATAGAATTGCCTATGACACAGCAATCCCAATTCTGGGTATTTATCAGAAAAAAATAAACCAGTAACTCCAAAAGATATATGCACCCTCATGTTCATTGCAGCATTAGTTATAATAACTGACATGGAAAACATGAGTATTCACCAATGGTTAAATAAATAAAGAAGCTGTGGAATGTATAAAAAGGGGAATATTATTTAGCCATAAAAAGAAAATCTTGCCATTTACAGCAACATGAATTGCTGTAAATTGAGGGAATTGTGCTAGTAAATTGAGGGAAATTATTGCTGTAAATTGAGGGAAATTGAGGGAATTATGCTAGTAAAATAAGTCAATCAGGAAAAGACAAATATTGATATTGAATTTCTATACATAGAAAATCCTAAAATAACTAGTATAGCTCATCAGTAAATTTAATAAAGCTATGTTAAAAAGTAAATACACAGAAATTTCTTGTATCTCTGTTCACTAACAATTAAAGATCTTACAGAAAAATTAAATTTAAAAAATTACATTTGCCATTGCATCAAAGAGAATAGTGAAATACCTAGAAATAAACCTACCTAAGAAACCAAAGACCTGTAGTCCAGACACTATAAGCTACTGATTAAAGAAATCAAAGACAACACAAACAGATGATGATATATACTATGTTCTTGGATTGGAATAATCAACATCATCAAAAAGAATATCCTACTTAAAGCAATCCATGTCAAATTACCAATGAAAATTTCCCCAGAAGTACAACAAAACAACAACAAAAAAAACTTACAATTTTTATGGAAACACAAAAAGACCCTCAATAGCCAAAGCAATTTTGCAAAAGAAAAGCAGAGTTTGAGTGAGACTCCTTGATTTTAGGCTACACTACAATGCTACAGTCATCAAAACAGTATGATACTGGCACTGAAATAGAAATATACATCCAACAAACTGGTTCAAAAGCACAGAAATAAACTGACACACCTATGGTCAACTCATATAGGACAAAGAGGGCAAGGATATACAATGGAAAAAAGACAGCATCTTCAATAAGTGTTTCTGGGAAAAGTGGACAGCTATATGTAAAAGAATAAAATTAGAAAATTCTATAACATCATACACAAAAATAAACTCAAATGGGTTAAAGACATAAATGTAAGATCAGATACTTTAAAACTATAATATCATATAAGAAATGAATCGTCAGTCTAGGTTCAATGCAGGATACAGGATGCTTGGGGCTGGTGCACTGGGATGACCTAGAGGGATGGTATGGGGAGGGAGGTGGGAGGGGGTTTCAGGATTGGGAACATGTGTACATCCGTGGTGGATTCATGTTGATGTATGGAAAAACCAATACAATATTGTAAAGTAAAAGATAAATAAATAATAAAATAAAAGATTAAAAAAAAAAAACTCTTAGGGGACAGTAGAGGCAGAATGCACTTTGATATAAATCACAAGTTCCTCTATGACTCACCTCCTAAAGTAATAGAGATAACAGCAAAAAATAAGCAAATGGGATCCAATAAACTTAAAAGCTTTTGCATAGAAAAGAAAAACATAAACTAGATGAAAAGACAACCCTCCAAATGAGAGAAATAATTGCAAATGAAAGTGAAAATTGAAGCCAGTCAGTCGTGTCTGACTCTTTGCAACCAACTGACAAAGGATTAATTCCCAAATATCTAAGCAGCTCAGGCAGCTCAACATCAGGAAAACAAACCACCCAATCAAAAATGGGCAGAATACCTAAACAAACATTTCTCCAAAGAAGACATACTGATTGCTATTAAACACATGAAAAACTGCTCAACATGGCTTGTTATTAGAGAAATGCAAATCAAAAATATAATGAAGTACCACCTTGCACTGGTCCGAGTGGCCATCATCAAAAAATTTACAAATAATAAATGCTAGACAGAATGTGGAGAAAAAGGAATGCTCTTGCCCTGTTGGTGGGAATGTAAACTGATACAGCCACTATGGAGAACAGTATAGAGATTTATTAAAAAAAAAACCAAAAAACTAGGAATAAAACTAGCATGTGATTCAGTAATCCCACTTCAGTTCAGTTCAGTCACTCAGTCGTGTCCAACTCTTTGTAACCTCATGAACTGCAGCACACCAGGCCTCCCTGTTCATCACTATCTCTCGGAGTTCACTCAGACTCACATCCATTGAGTCTGTGATGCCATCCAGCCATCTCATCCTCGGTTGTCCCCTTCTCCTCCTGCCCCTAATCCCTCCCAGCATCAGAGTCTTTTCCAATGAGTCAACTCTTCACATGAGGTAGCTAAAGTACTGGAGTTTCAGCTTTAGCATCATTCCTTCCATAGAAATCCCAGGGTTGATCTCCTTCAGAATGGACTGGTTGGATTTCCTTGTAGTCCAAGGGACTCTCAAGAGTCTTCTCCAACACCACAGTTCAAAAGCATCAATTCTTCAGCGCTCAGCCTTCTTCACTCTCCAACTCTCACATCCATACATGACCACAGGAAAAATCATAGCCTTGACTAGATGGACCTTAGTCAGCAAAGTAATGTCTCTGCTTTTGAAAATACTATCTAGGTTGATCCTAGCTTTTCTTCCAAGGAGTAAGCGTCTTCTAATTTCATGGCTGCAGTCACCATCTGCAGTGATTTTGAAGCCCAAAAAAATAAAGTCTGATACTGTTTCCACTGTTTCCCCATCTATTTCCCATGAAATGATGGGACCAGATGCCATGATCTTCGTTTTCTGAATGTTGAGCTTTAGGCCAACTTTTTCGCTCTCCTCTTTCACTTTCACCAAGAGGCTTTTTAGCTCCTCTTCACTTTCTGTCATAATGGTGATGCCATCTACATATCTGAGGTTATTGATATTTCTCCCACTACTGGGCATATATCCTGAGAAAATCACAACTTTAAAAGGCACATGTATCTCAATATTCACTGAAACACTATTTACAATAGCCAGGACATGGAAGCAAAATAGATACCCATTGGCAGATGATAAGATGAAGAAGTTATGGTACATATATACAGTGGAATATTACTCAGCCATAAAAAGGACACATTTGTGTCACTTCTAGTGAGATGAATGAACCTAGAGCCTGTTATAAAGAGTGAAGTAAGTCACAAAGAAAAAAGCAAATATCACATAATAATGTGTAT
The DNA here is from genome assembly GCA_006410635.1 of Cephalophus harveyi. Classification (NCBI taxonomy): domain Eukaryota; kingdom Metazoa; phylum Chordata; class Mammalia; order Artiodactyla; family Bovidae; genus Cephalophus; species Cephalophus harveyi. Next base: position 38,664 of record SJYT01024743.1, read on the forward strand.
ATATTGAATCTAGAAAAATGGTACTTATGAAACTGTATCTAGGTCAGGGTTAGAGATGTAAACATAGAGAATAGGCTTGTGGACACAGTCAGGGAAGGAGAGGGTGGGGCAAACTGAGAGAGAAGCATGGAAACATATACATTACCATATATAAATATCCAGTGGGCATTTGCTATATGACAGAGGGAGCTCAACCCAGTGCTCTGTGACAAGCTAGAGGTGTGGAATGAGATGGAGGAGGGTGGAAGATTAAAGAGGGAGGGAATATATGTGTACCTATGGATGATTTATATTGATGTGTGGCAGAATCCAACACAACATTGTAAGGGAATCATCCTACAATTAAAACTAAATTGTTAAAAATGTGGTATATATATACAATGGAATATTACCAAACTGTTAAAAAGAACAAAATACCACCATTTGCAGCAACATAGATTGACTTATAAATTGTCATACTGAGTGAAGTAAAAGAGAAAGAGAAGGACAAATATATGTTATCACTTATATGTAGAGTCCAAAAAAAAAAAAAGAAAAGGTACAAATGAAACTATTTCCTAAACATAAATAGAGTCACAGTTGTAGAAAATGCATTTATGTCTACCAGAAGGATAATAGGAAGGCAGGGATAAATTGGGAGATTAGGATTGACCTATACACACTACCAGACATAATACAAATGCCTAATAAGGACTTATTGCGCAGGCCAGGAAATTCAATACTCTATCATAACCTATATGGGAAGGGAATCTATAAAAAAGTGAATATATGTACATGTATACCCTGTATCCTTAGAGATAACAAGAGAATATTTCATGCAAAGATGGGCACAATACAGGACAGAAATTTCATGGACCTAACAGAAGCACAACATATTAAGAAGAGGTGAAAATAATACACAGAAGAACTATACAAAAAACATCTTCACAACCTAGGTAACCACGATGGTGTGATCACTCACTTAGAGCCAGACATCCTGGAATGTGAAGTCAAGTGGGCCTTAGGAACCAACACTACAAACAAAACTAGTGGAGGTGATGGAATTCCAGTTGAGATATTTCAAATCCTAAAAGATGTTGCTGTTAAAGTGCTGCACTGAATATGCCAGCAAATTTGGAAAACTCAGCAGTGGACACAGGACTGGAAAAGGTCAGTTTTCATTCCAATCCCAAAGAAAAGCAATGCCAAAGAATGTTCAAACAACCACACAATTGCACTCATCTCACACATTAAGAAAGTAATGCTTAAAATTATGCAACATGATATAAATTCAACAGTGTGTGAATCAATAACTTCCAGATGTCCAAACTGAATTAAGAAAAGGCAAAGGAACCAGAGATCACATTGCCAACATCTGATGGATCATAGAAAAAGCAAGAAAATTCCAGAAAAATATCTACTCTGCTTCACTGACTACACTAAAACCTTTGACTGTGTGGATCACAATAAACTGGGGAAACTTCTTAATGATATGGGTATGCAAGGCCACCTTACCTGCCTCCTGAGAAGTCTGTATGCAGGTCCAGAAACAAGAGTCAGAAATGGACATAGAAGAATGGCTGCTGCTAAGTCACTTCAGTCATGTCTGATTCTGTGCGACCCCATAGACGGCAGCCCACCAGGTTCCCCCATCCCTGGGATCCTCCAGGCAAGAACATTGGAGTGGGTTGCCATTTCCTTCTCCAATTCATGACAGTGAAAAGTGAAAGTGAAGTCGCTCAGTCGTGCCCGACTCTTAGCGACCCCATGGACTGCAGCCTACCAGGCTCCTCCGTCCATGGGATTTTCCAGGCAAGAGTACTGGAATGGAGTGCCATTGCCTTCTCCAGTAGAACGATGGACTGGTTCCAAATTGAGAAGGGAGCATGACAAGACTGTACATTGTTACCCTGCTTATTTAACTCATATGCAGAGTACACCATGAGAAATGTCAGCTGCATGAAGTACAGGTTGGAATAAAGATTGATGACACCACACTTATGGTTGAAAGTCAAGAGGAACTAAAGAGCCTCTTGATGAAATTCAGATAGTGACATGTACCCCAATGTTCATTGCAGCACTGATTATAATAGCCAGGACATGGAAACAACCTAGATGTCCATCAGCAGATAAATGGATAAGAAAGCTGTGGTACATATGCACAATGGACATTAAAAAGACATTACTCATACATTAAAAAGAATACATTTGAATCAATTCTAATGAGGTGGATGAAACTGGAGCCTATTATACAGAGTGAAGTAAGCCAGAAAGAAAAACACCAATACAGTATACTAACACATATATATGGAATTTAGAAAGATGGTAATGATAACCCTGTATGCGACAGAGCAAAAGAGACATAGATGTATAGAACGGACTTTTGGACTCTGAGGTTGAGGGAGAGGGTGGGATGATTTGGGAGAAAGGCATTGAAACATGTATACTATCATGTAAGAAACGAATCGCCAGTCTATGTTCGATACTGTATACAGGATGCTTGGGGCTGGTGCACAGGGATGATCCAGAGAGATGATATGGGGTGAGAAGTGAGAGGGGGGTTCAGGATTGGGAACTCATGTACACCCGTGGTGGATTCATGTCAATGTATGGCAAAATCAATACAGTATTGTAGAGTAAAATAAGGTAAAAATAAAAATTAAAAAAAAAAAAGTTGACTTAAAAGTCAACATTCAAAAAAGGAAGATCATTGCATCAGGTCCCATCAGTTCATGACAAATAGATGGGGAAACAATGAAAACAGTGACAGACTTTATTTTCTTTGGCTCCAAAATCACTGAAGATGGTGACTTCAGCATGAAATTAAAAGACCTTTGCACCTTGGAAGAAAAGCTATAACCACACTAGGCATCATATTAAAAAGCAGAGACATTACTTTGCCAACAAAGGTCCATATAGTCAAAGCTATGGTTTTTCTTTAGTCATGTATCGATGTGAGAGTTGGACCATAAAGAAAACTGAGCACCAAAGAAGTGATGCTTTTGCACTGTGGTGTTGGAAAAGACTCTTGAGTATCCCTTGGACTGCAAGGAGATCAAATCAGTTTTCCTAAAGGAAATCAGTCCTTAATATTCATAAGAAGAAAAGATGTTGAAGTTGAAGCTCCAATATTTTGGCCACCTGATGTGAAGAACTGACTCATTAGAAAAGACCCTGATTCTGGGATAGATAGAAGGCAGCAAGAGAAGGGGATGACCGAGGATTAGATGGTTGTTAGACATCATCAACTCGATGGACATGAGCTTGAGCAAACTCTGGGAGTGGGTGATGGACAAAGTCCCCATAGACTGGGGACACAAAGAGTCGGACACGACTTAGCAACTGAACTGATCTGATGGACATGTGTAAGTGATTTTCTTTGCTGTACACCAGAAACGAACAACATTGTAAATTAACTATACCCCAGTAAAAATTTTTTAAAATAAAATATTGTGTGATCTCATATACAGAAAATTTAGAAAGAAAAACAAAATACAGAATTACGGAGAACAGATTGGTTGTTGTCAGATGTGGGGAGGGTGGGCGGTGGACAAAATTGTTCAAAGGAGTTAACAAGTACAAACTTCCAGCTATAAAACAAATGTCATGGACATATAATGTACAGAAGGGCAACTACAATTAATAATACTGTACCTATGTTTGACAATGTTAATAGCGTACTTTTTAAAAATTTTCATCACATAAAAATAGTTCATAGCTATGCACAGGGATAGAGTTGCATGTGCTATTGTCATGATTATTTCTAAATATATAAAAATATCAAATCTTATGTTCTAGACCTGAAACTAAAATATTAGAGTATGCCAATTATATCTAAATAAAAACAGAAAAATTAGAATGGAAAACAAACATTCTAAACTTAGTTTTCTACCTCCATTAAATGAAACAAAAATAATTCTTCAAACTTGAGGAGCAAGTCAATCTTCACAAGCATAATTTCATTGTGAATTACTTTAATCCAGGAATAATTCTGACCCTGAAACAAGTTACTAGCCTTATTTATGTGCTGCTGTAAGAATCAGAAGGACTCTGATTGGAAGAGTAAAGACATGGTTTTTCAAGCTCATACAAAAAAAAAAAAAAAAAAAAACACAGTCTGATCATGAATTTCCCACACAAAAGTGAGGTTATATATATTTTCTATTCAGATATCAATTTATAATGTAACTTGCACTATTGTGACTTCTTTCCTTCTAAAATGTCTTATTCATTTTAGTCTAATATTGCTAGAAAAGAAATACTTAGGAAAATGGATGTCAGATATGATATGATCTGCAGCTTTTTTAGAGATATCAAATTCTTAACCAATCAAATATAGGCCAGGTGACACTTTTTGAACTTTTGGATACAGAAATAAAGAATAATAAAGGTCAGGTTCACTGTTGCATGGAACCTAAATTCTAATGGTTAATATAATTAGCAAACATGAATAAACATAGCATTTTTTATTAAGATACATTCTATGAAGGGGCTTCCCTTGTGGCTCAGTTGTAAAGAATCCATCTGCTTATGCAGGTATGGGTTTGATCTCTGGGTGGAGACGACCCTTTGGAAAAGGAAACGGCAAGCTATTCCAGTATCCTTGCCTGGGAAGTCCAATGGACAGAGGACTTTGGCAGACTATAGCCCATAGGGTTGCAAAAAAAAAAAAAGACAGACATGATGTAGCAACTAAACAACAACAACAATAATATTCTATGAAGAAAAATAAAGTAGGATTCTGAGTTAGAAAAGTAACTGGACAGTTGTGGGAGGGGATAACATAATATATAGTAAATCAGGGAAAGCTTATCCAAAAAGTAATATTTAAGTTGAAAAACCAAATGATGAGAAGGACTAGTCATGCAAAAACTGGGGGAGAAGAATTCCAAGTGGAAGGAACAGTATATGCAAAAACTTGGCAAGAGAGCAATCTTAATGTATATGAGAAGCAAAAATAATAGTAGTTTGGGTAGGACAAAAAATAAAATGGGTAACTAGTTCAAGATGAGAGTAGAAAATAGAGACTGGATAATGTAAGTATTGAAAGCCAGGGTAAGAAGCCTGAGTTTAATATGAATATAATGGGAAACCGTTAGTGTTTTGAGCAGTGGACAATAGAGGCAGCAAGACTCTTCCAATACTTCAGCAAATATGATGAATATTGGGACCATTTAGGTAGTAGTAATTGAGATAGAAGAAGTGGACTCATTCAGGATATATTTTGGAGGTAAGGTAGACAAGTTTTAGTAATTGATCACATATGGAAGATGAGGAAAAGAGCAGAATCATAGATGATATCCAGATTTTAAAAGATTAAATGGGTGGATGGCAGTGCCATTTACTAAGATGGAGAATACTGGGAAGGACTAGGTTTTGAAGTGGGTTAAGAGTGTTATTCATATATGTTAAATTTGAGATGCCCAGTAGACTCTACAATGAAACTTCCAAGTAGGTGTTTAGAATTTGTAACTCATTGAAAAGACCAAAGTTGGCTATGTTACTTTAGGAGTAATCAATAGATAAATGACATTCAAAACTATTGAATTGGATGAACTCACCAAAGGAGAATTTTAGAGAGAAGGTCCAGGACCAAGTCTTAGATCATTCTAACATTAAAGGTGAGAAAGAGTAAGATATAATAAAGGTGGTGAAAAGCTACCAGTAAGTAGAAAGAACAGGGTAGGATAGAGTCAAGTTAAGTAAGTGTTTTTTGAAAGAAGAGGTTGGTTTACATGATGCTGGATTATAGAATAACATTAAGAGAGAAGAGAGCTCAGTATTTGTGGCTACAAGAAGGTATTTGGTAAACTTGAAAATAACACTGTTAGTAAAGTGGTAGGGATGGAAGAGCCTGATTAGATGGTAGCTATACAAATTTAAGCTTATTACAGTGATAGTATGAATATATCCAAAACATATCCTGAAAGATTTTTTTACAATTAAAATTAATCCTCAGATTCAAGGATTTTGTAGTATTTCTTGTATTTTACATATTTTTCATAAAAACTGCTTTTGGAAGAGAGTTCAGCTTTTCAAGGGTCTCTTTTTCTCAATTACCTTAAAATTATCCACCAATATATTTTAATTCCTTACAAATTTTGTTGCTTTACAGGTTATCTGCCTGTTGACTTAGACTGAGCCCTAAACAATGGGGTCATTAACCAGCTTTATCACAAAATTGACATTTTGAGTCTGCCAGTTGAAAAATGGACTTAAAATCAGCCTTTTTGAAAGAGACAATAAGGATTAATTAATCTCTCCCACAAAAGTAAAATATATGAAGAGCAAATGGAAGTCAATACATAAAGCTTTATTATAAATAAACCAAGGATTAAAAAAAACTTGGAATACAGTGTAAAGTGAGATTCCCACCATTCATAAAAGGAAATGGAAGCCCTTTGAGAGATAAGAACAAGAATGGGGGGATAGAGAGGATGAGGAAGAAAGGGTGGGGGGAAATTAATTAAATATAAGGTCCATATCTACAGATGTTGTGAATTTAGCAGGACAGAGAACATGAAACCTACCATTCTGAGAATAGTCAATTAACACTGTGGGAAAGCAAAGGAAATACAGACTGATGCCCAGAAACCATGCAAATGAATCACACCTCAACCAAAGTTCAGAGAGCCAACAAGTGAGATGTTTAACTAAGCTTCCCTTTACAGCCATGTTTTAAAGGAAGGGATATTGAAAGGGAGATCCTCTGTAGGAGAAAAATAAAAAAAAACTTTAAATATACAGATCCAAAGAGATTGGATCAACCTTGAAAATACTCCCCGCCGATTATCAGTACTAATGACAACTCATAAAGATACTGTTAAAAATTAAATAATTAAATATACTTTTTCACATATCTGAATCCTAGTATGTTATGTTTCTATCTTGCTGTGTCTGAATTTGGTTGAGCTTTTTTACCATATTCAGCAACTTCCTAGGAAATACCTTTATATCCTACTAAAATATGCCTCTTAAAAATTTTAGCCACCTTCCTTTTTTTTCTTTCATAAGTGTAGGACAGTTAACCACATTTGTAATATGATCCTTTTTACAAATAACTATGAATAATTATTTTTCTAATTATTTTACAAATAATTATGAATAGTTTCTTAAATCCCAAGCCAGTTCTCTCTGCTCCAATCTAAATACTATTCTTAACTTTTTGACATTTGTTTTGCAACTCTTTTGGGTCCTGTGTGCAACTCTATCTTTTCTCATCTGTGAGTCTTAAACTTGTCAATATTCCAGTAAAACAGAACTAATCTTCAGAGAAAATATGAATTCAAAATTTAAAATATATCTTTCATTTTTAATCCAATTTTCTCTAAAAATAAACAGGAGCAAACATACCAAAGGAGCGTATCTTGGCTTTAGAGGTTGAGGAGGCATCTGGCACCGACAGAGACGTTTCAATCTAGATGATGGCACTGTAGGCTCACAAGGAGGTAGTGGTGGTCTTTCTCTTGATGAAGGAACTCTACCTGTACCTATTTTTTGTCCTTTTTCTTTGAATGTAGTCCTCCGGGATGGCATTTTGAGTCCTCTTTTTGGTTCCACTACATCCTTCTTTGAATCTGTAGATGTGGCATCTGATTCATCAACTCTCTTTTTAGACCCAGGTTTAAATAGAGACTCTTCAGATTCAACATCTGAACTTTTGAACATTTCAGTCTTCTTTAGGTATCTTTTGGAAGACACATCAGATTCAGCACCACTAGACTCTGTGTCCTTCTTTGCACTCTTCTTGGCATCTTTCTTTGAATCTCGCTTAACCTTCTTTGACTCCCAATCAGACTCAGTTTCAGTAGACTCTCCAGATTTCATTGTAGACTTCTTTTTGTCATCTTTCTTTAAATCTTTCTTATTTTTCTCAGAATCTTTTTCGCCCTTTTTTGCATCCCCTTCAGATTCAGAATCAGCATCAGTAGACACAGCATGCTTCTTTGCATCCTTTTTATCATCTTTCTTGTCCTTTTTTGAATCTTTCTTTGCATCCTTTGAGTCTCCAGATTCTGCATCAGTAGACTCTGCATCTTTCTTGGCATCCTTTTTCTTATCATCTTTCTTGCCCTTTTTTGAATCTTTCTTTGCATCCTTTGAGTTTCCAGATTCTGCATCAGTAGACTCTGCATCTTTCTTGGCATCCTTTTTCTTATCATCTTTCTTTGAATCTTTCTTGCCTTTTTTCGAATCCTTCTTTGCATCCTTTGAGTCTCCAGATTCTGCATTAGATGCAGCATCCTTCTTGGCATCCTTTTTCTTATCTTTCTTTGACTCTTTCTTGCCTTTCTTTGCATCCTTTGAGTGTGCAGATTCTGCATCAGTAGATTCTGTATCCTTCTTTGCATCTTTCTTGGTGTCTTTTGTTGCACCCTTCTTATCTTTCTTTGGATCTTTCTTTGCATCTTTTGAATCTGCAGATTCAGCATCAGAGCCCTTCCCCTTTGCATCTTTTTTTGCATCCTTCTTTGTTGGCTTCTTTGAATTATTCTGTGAATAATTATTTAACCACATATCAAATTCCATGGACTCAGCTTCCGACTCCCCTAAATGTACCATTAAACCCACATTTGAACTATTTTTTGAGCAAGGCTTTGATATGGCATCAGAATTATTCTTTGAGCTCTTAGAGTACTTCTTTGTACTTATGGATTCAAAATCCATCTCCTTGGAATCTTTTGAATATATCTTTTCTTTTTTTTGATGCTTTATTGAAACTGGTATAGAATCTTTGGATTCTGGGTTTGTTTCTGATTTTGACTTTGACTTCTTAGATAGTTGACTTCCATGTAATGACTCTGATTGAGTTTTTTCTGCTTTATTTCCTCTTTTAGGTTTCTTATCTATTTCATGTGGGCCTGTATCTTTCTTGGAAATTTTCTTCAAAGCTGTTCCTTTTTTGTCATCTTTGTACTTTTTAGATTCTGCCTTTTTAGAATGGCTTACATGAGTATAAGGATGTCTGAATGAGGCCTGTCTTATGACGGTTAAATTAATAGATGGACTTTGAATTTTTTTCCTTAAAGAATGCCTTATCCATATACGAGCTGGCTTCTGAAGTTCTTCTAAATTTCTTTTATCGTGTCTCTGAAAAAAAAAAATGGTTAGAATACTGATATAACTTTTTTAAAGTTGTATCTTTTTTATATTGAAACAAATAGTCTAGCTTTTCGATGACCATCTATTTAGATTGTGTCTTGTTTCTTTTTCAACATTCTGTGTGTGTTTGTATGTGTATGTGAGAAAACTCCACTGTGGAAATAAAACGAATTTAAGAAGAACCTCAGAATATCTTCAATGATTCATATTAAGATAAATAGTCTAGCTTTTCGATGACCATCTATTTAGATTGTGTCTTGTTTCTTTTTCAACATTCTGTGTGTGTTTGTATGTGTATGTGAGAAAACTCCACTGTGGAAATAAAACGAATTTAAGTAGAACCTCAGAATATCTTCAGTGATTCATATTAAGATAAGAGGGTGTCCACAATGATTCATGACACTTCAGGACCTGGCCTCACAATAGATAGTAAATTCCTTTAGAACTCCTACATAGGAGCGATATTTTGAAACATTTCATGTATCCTTCTGCCCCAAAATAGATTAAAAAACAAACTGATACTCTTGAAGTGTGTCATGATAAGTCTTACAATAGTTTACAATTTGGTAGGCTTTAGGGTTAGCATGATTTCTACATACACTTTCAATAATTTTTAACAAATTGAGAGCCTAAGATCTCTGCTGTGAAGCACTGCTGAAAACAAATACATAAAACAATTGTCTTATTCTCATTAATTAATGTAGCAGTAGCATATTATAATAATTATTATTTTTTTAATTTCTGTCCAAACATTTGTCAAGGTTGGTTGTGACAGTGACGATATAGACTAATTTTACATTTACTTCTTATATTTCTTCTATTGTTTTATGGAATGAAAGGAAGACCATGAAGAGAAGCATGAAACTTGGGTCTCTATAGATGTAAATAAATGGCCCTTGAATAAATGCATTGACTATAGCTCTGCTTTGGGTGATGCTTTTAAAACATATTTTGCTATCACTATGGGTGACCTCTGTAAGCTAAATTTTCTTCTAGTTAGTTGTAAGAATAACCATTTTACAAAAGCAATAGAAAATTGGAATCTCCAAGTATCTAGTATTTGAATTATAGATTAAAGAAAATGTAAAGGCCCTGATACCTCAAGATTGGTTCCTATTCTAAGGCTCAAATTTTATGTTTTTGCAGCTGGTAAACATTGCCTGAGAGATCCCACCAGTTTCAATATTGTATTCTCCAGCTTACTTAGCTTATGAGCTTTAAAATGCCTTTGAAATGGATGAACATGTATAAATAAAAGTTCAATAAGAAACACCTGGGGACAATCTGCTATGCAGGGAATTATGTACCTAAAATATCTGATTCCTAAAGATATCAAAATTTAAATTATGTATTTTATTTGTAAGTATGCTTTGTAACATATTTAGTAAAAAATGATCTTGTCAATACTCACAGGAACTGTGATTTGTATTTCTGAAGGTCTTAATCTCTTTTTTCCACCTGGCTGGGATGATTTGGGAAATGTTATTGTGAAATATTGTTGATTCCATAATTTTTTGCTTGATTCACTGACTGAAATGAGAGAAGATAAGAAACAACTTTGCAGCTAATAGCCAGACTTTCATTAGTTCTGAAATATTCCTGAGCAAGGAATATAGTTTAATTTAAACTAAGTAATAACTCAAAATATAGTGCCCCCCGCCCAGAGTTTGTAGCTTATTTGCATGCCACTTAAGAAAAAATAAAAATTGATTAGTCCATTTAGAACCAAATTAAGTTTAAAATGACATTTGTAATTTTATTTTCTAGATTAAATCAATACATGTACTACGAGGTATAAAATAGATAGCTAATGGGAAGATGCTGTATAACACAGGGAGCTCAGCTCGGTGCTCTGTGATTACAGAAGGGGTGGGATGAGGGAGTGGGAGGGATATATGTGGGGCCAAGAGGAGTTACTCCACATCCAAGGTGAGGAGGGGCGGTGATGAAGAGAGACCCTTCGTACAAGGTAAGGAGCAGTGGCTGTGCTTTACTGGAGCTTCCATGAAGAGATACCCCACGTCCAAGGTAAGAGAAACCCAAATGTGATGGTAGGTGTGGCAAGAGGGCATCAGAGGGCAGACACACTGAAACCACAATCACAGAAAACTAGCCAATCTGATCACACGGGCCACAGGCTTGTCCAACTGAATGAAACTAAGCCATGCCATGTGGGACCACCCAAGACAGGCTGGTAATGGTGGAGAGCTCTGACAGCATGTGATCCACTGGAGAAGGGAATGATAAACAGCTTCAGTATTGTGGCCTTGAGAACCGCATGAACAGTATGAAAAGGCAAAATGATAGGATACTGAAAGAGGAACTCCCCAGGTCAGTAGATGACCAATATGCTACTGGAGATCAGTGGAGAAATAACTCCAGAAAGAATGAAGGGATGGAGCCAAAGCAAAAACAATACCCAGTTGTGGATGGGACTGGCGATAGAAGCAAGGTCTGATGCTATAAAAAACAATATTGCATAGTAACCTGGAATGTTAGGTCCATGAATCAAAGCAAATTGTTAGTAGTCAAACAGGAGATGGCAAGAGTGAACATCGATATTCTAGGAATCAGAGAACTAAAGTGGCCTGGAATGGATGTATTTAACTCAGGTGACCATTATATCTACTACTGTGGGCAGGAATCTCTTAGAAGAAATGGAGTAACCATCACGGTCAACAAAAGAGTCTGAAATGCAGTACTTGGATGCAATCTCAAAAACAACAGAATGATCTCTGTTCGTTTCCAAGGCAAACCATTCAATATCACAGTAATCCAAACCTATGTCCCAACCAGTAATGCTGAAGAAGCTGAAGTTGAATGGTTTTATAAAGATATACAAGACATTGTAGAACTAACACCCCACAAAAAATATATTTTTCTTTATAGGGGACTGGAATGCTAAAGTAGGAGGTCAAGAAACACCTGGGGTAACAGGCAAATTTGGCCTTGGAATATGGAATGAAGCAGGGCAAAGGCTAATCGAGTTTTGACAAGAAAATGCACTGATCATAGCAAACACCTTCTTCCAACAACATAAGAGAAGACTCTACACATGGACATCATCAGATGGCCAATACAGAGATCAGATTGATTACATTCTTTGCAGCAAAAGATGGGGAAGTTCTATATAGTAAGCAAAAACAAGACCGGGAGGTGACTGTGTCTCCAATCATGAACTCTGTATTGCCAAATTCAGACTTAAATTGAAGAAAGTAGGGAAAGCCACTAGACCATTCAGTTATGACCTAAATCAAATCCCTTATAATTATACAGTGCAAGTCAGAAATATATTTAAGAGCAGAGATCTGATAGATAGAGTGTCTGATGTACTATGGATGGATGTTTGTGACATTGGGCAGGAGACAGGGATCAAGACCATCCCCATGTAAAAGAAATGCAAAAAAGAAAAATAGCTGTCTTGGGAGGCCTTACAAATAGCTGTGAAAAAGAAGAGAGGTGAAAAGCAATTGAGAAAAGAAAAGATATAAGCATCTGAATGCAGAGTTCCAAAGAATAGCAAGGAGAGATGAGAAAGCTTTCCTCGGAGATCAATGCAAAGAAATTGAGGAAAAGAACAGAATGGGCAAGATTAGAGATCTCTTCAAGAAAATTTGAGCTACGAAGGGAACATTTCATGCAAAGATGGGTTTGATAAAAGACAGAAATGATATGTACCTAACAGCAGCAGAAGATATTAAGAAGAGGGGCAAGAATACACAGAAGAACTGTACAAAAAAGATCTTCTTGACCAAGATAATCACAATTTAGTGATCACTCACCTAGAGCCAGACATCCTGGAATGTGAAGTCAAGTGGGCCTTAGAAAACATCACTGCAAACAAAGCTAGTGGAGGCGATGGAACTCCAGTTGAGATCTTTCAAATCCTGGAAGATGCTGCTGTGAAAGTGCTTCACTCAATATGCCAGCAAATTTGAAAAATTCAGCAGTGGCCACAGGATTGGAAAAGGTCAGTTCTCATTCCAAAAGAAAGACAATGCCAAAGAATGCTCAAACTGCCACACAATTACACTCATCTCACATGCTAGCAAAGTAATGCTCAAAATTCTCCAAGTCAGGCTTCAGCAATACATGAACCGTGAACTCCCTGATGTTCAAGCTGGTTTTAGAAAGGCAGAGGAACCAGAGATCAAATTGCCAACGTTCACTGGATCATCAAAAAAGTAAGAGAATTTCATAAAAACATCTATTTCTGCTTTATTGACTACGCCAAAGCCTTTGACTGTGTGGATCACAATAAACTGTGGAAAATTCTGAAAGAGATGGGAATACCAGACCACTTGACCTGCCCCTTGAGAAACCTACATGCAGATCAGGAAGCAACAGTTAGAACTGGACATGGAACAACAGACGTTTCAAATGGGAAAAGGAGTATGTCAAGGCTACATATTGTCACCCTGCTTATTTAACTTATATGCAGAGCACATCATGAGAAACACTGGGCTGATAGAAGCATAAGCTGGAATCAAGATTGCTGGGGGAAATATCAATAACCTCAGACAAGCAGATGACACCACCCTTATGGCAGAAAGTGAAGAGGAACTAAGAAGCCTCTTGATGAAAGTGAAAGAGGAGAGTGAAAAAGTTGGCCTAAAACTCAACATTCAGAAAACGAAGATCATGGCATCCAAGATGAAGAAAAAATCATCATGTTGATATTTAAATTATGAAAGTGGAGATTAAAAAGTGAATTGTTTTGAGGGCTATCATATAAAACATTATTAACTATTTCAGTTGAAATTCTCAAAATAAGTAAGAACCTTTCTAAAAGGTAAGATCTGATCACAATGAACCCATTTATTTTATGACTTACCTCTGACACTTGTTAGCTATAATTTGTTAATGAACTTGTAAAGTGCCTTGCATAGAAACTCTTGGACATGAAATTGCCATGTGAATTGGATAATTGCTATGGCTGGGTGGAGTAAGAACAGAGACCTCACCTTCAGCCACATTCTTTTAATTCATTTTTTTAAAGCTTATTTGATGGTTCACTATGTAGAAAAGTACGTAAGATTGGCAACCAAGTAAGTAATAGTGATGATGATAAAACTTACATCTGTAAAAGTTATTTTTACCTTTTATCTAGGCCATTTTATTAACATTGGCATGCTAGTATAGTTAGGATAATTTTATATGGAGTTTAATGAATCAGTGAAGTTGTATCAGTTTGAGTCATCTGAGCTACTTTTGAGACTACAAGGTCATATATGGATGTGAGAGTTGGACTGTGAAGAAGGCTGAGCGCCAAAGAATTGATGCTTTTGAACTGTGATGTTGGAGAAGACTCTTGAGAGTCCCTTGGACTGCAGGGATATCCAACCAGTCCATTCTAAAGGAGATCAGTCCTGGGTGTTCGTTGGAAGGAATGACTCTAAAGCTGAAACTCCTGTACTTTGGCCACCTCATATAAAGAGTTGACTCACTGGAAAATACTCTGATGCTGGGAGGGATTGGGGGCAGGAGAAGGAGATGACAGAGGATGAGATGGCTGGATGGCATCACCGACTAGATGGACACAAGTTTGGGTGAAGTCCATATGATGGACAGGGAGGCCTGGCGTGCTGCAATTCATGGGGTCACAAGGAGTTGGACACGACTGAGTGACTAAACTGAACTGATATGTATATTTATAGTTGATTCATGTTACTGTGCAGTAGAAGCTAACACAACATTATATAGCAGTTATCCCCCAATTAAAAAAAAAAAAAGTGAAAATAATAGTTACAGTAATACAACAAAACAGTAGGAATGGAAAATAAAGATTAAAAGTTTTCTTCCAAACATCTCCATCACCTCCACTACCTTCATTTCATTTTGTTTAAATTGCAGAGCATATGACTTCCTCTATAGTCCCCATAATAGTTATTAATAGCACAATAGCATAGCATAATAGCTATTAACAGAGCATCAGTTAAAAATCTCAATTGAGTAAGTCTTTATGTTTCTCCTCGTCTAATCTCAATGACATCCCAAGCCATAAAAATTAGGGCCACAGACACAAATGCTTCATCCATTTCTGACACCTTTATGGCATTGAAACATGTATATTATCATATGTTTAATGAATCGCCAGTCCAGGTTTCATGCCTGATACAGGGTCCTCAGGGCTGGTGCACTGGGATGACCCAGAGGGATGGGATGGGGAGGGAGGTGGTAGGGGGTTCAGGATTGAGAACTCAAGTACACCCATGGCAGATTAAATTCAGATTAAATTGTATGGCAAAACCATTACAATATTGTAAAGTAATTAGTCTCCAATTAAAATAAATAAATTTTAAAAATTAATTGAAAAAATAAAAAGAAAGAAAGGGCATGTACACATTTGAGAGCACCCAGAATAGAGTGATCAGGAGGATAGGAACTCATGTACACCCATGGCAGATTAAATTCAGTGTATGGGAAAACCATTACAATATTGTAAAGTAATTAGTCTCCAATTAAAATAAATAAATTTTAAAAATTAATTGAAAAAAAAAGAAAGAAAGAAAGGGCATGTACACATTAGAGGGCACCCAGAATAGAGTGATCAGGAGGATCAAGCTATCTGGTGGCTATCAAAAGAAGAAAAGTGGGATAGTTTAGACAGTTCTTCTGGAGATTAACAAGATATGTGATCATTATACTTAAATATTTAAAGAGTTTTTACATAAAAGAGTAGAAGAGTAAGACAGCTGCAACTGCTAACACATATATAGCACTTGCTATATGCTGGACTGTGTTTTAAGCACTTTATATATATCAACTCTTAGTCATTGCAAAACTTTGAATTAGTTAACATAATTTTTATTGACTCCATTTTACAGATGTAGAAAAATAAAGCACCTAGAGAGGTTAAATTACTTGCCCCCAAATCATAAATTTAGTATAAGAGTTAAGATCCAAGCACAGATAATTTGGCTCCAGAGTTCATGCTCTTAATTACAATGTCAGAGACTTCTTTGTTTCCTAAGGGAATAACTAGAATCGATGGATAAATTTTTAGCAGTGCAGGTGGATTTCAACTCAATATATTAAGAACTTTCCTAAAGGTTTAGCTGTTCAACACATGAACTGTCAACTTTTTTCTTTCTGACTATAGAACTAGTTTAAACACACACAAACATATACCAATATTCATACTTCTCTTAGGTTTTAACAAAATCTCAGGATTTTTTATGCTTTATCACATTGAATGGAAGAGACTAGTCATTTTCCCTAAAATTATTTTCAAATATAATTTTAATTCTTACTTGGTATGGAATTATCATAGGAAAATTGGTCCACGGTATCTTCCATTTGGAAAGTACTCATTTAATTTTGTAATGATTGTGTTGTCTATCGAAGATACGCATGATATAATGTTTTTAATTTAAAAATTTTTATCTTTTAAAATTTTATTTTTTTTTAAGTATTACTTCCTTATTAATTAGCAGGAACAGTAGATTGTGACCATTGTTAATTCTGAGGTTGTACTTGTGTGTACTAAGTCACTGCAGTTGTGTCCGACTCTTTGCAACCCAGAGTTTCTAGACGTGGTTCGATCAAATCTATCTAAAAACTCTCACAGGTTGTTTCGACACTCATTTTTAGTTATGAATCACTCTAAGTTTTATGTATGAATTCATGATCTTGAAAAAGAAAACTTCATAAATTTATGAAATTGTTCAAGCTTGTGATGTTTGCTTTAAAAAAATCAATAATTTATTCATCTGTATTGAAACCACATTTATTCTATAGCATAGCTAGAAGGTTAAATGGCCTGGGATCCTGGAAACTTAACAGTTTGAAAGTTTGAAATGATGGTTGGGTCACTGACTTCACATTCTGGGAAAAATACTTTGCACCTGTGTTAATTTTGACTTCTTTGCTATAGTCTAAAGTAATCCTTTTCAAACTTTCTTTTGAGCATAACTAAATATGTGTTATATGTGGATAATTCAAATTCTACTGTAATAATATACCTTATAAAGTATGCATTAAGATAGAAAATTTTAAGAGATGAAATAAAATACATAATTTGAAGTTGTAATATCCTGTTCACATATTCCAATTGATTATCTTGCATGTGCATCTCATTTTGGAAAACACTAGAGAAGGCTATCAAGAAACAATGATAAATGGGAAAATAGTCAAATATTACAACATGTCTACCTTGTATATGGGCTTCCCAGGTGGTAAAGAACTTGCCTGTCAATTCAGGACATGAAAGTGATGTGGGTTTGATCTCTGGTTTGGGAAGATTTCTGCCACTATTTTTCCCTGGAGAATCCCATGGATAGAGAAGCTTCTTAGGCTATGGCCCATAGGGTCACAAAGAGTTGGACACTATTGAAGTGACTTGCTGCCTTGTATACAAGTGGCCTCAGTCTCAAATCATCAGGGCTTTAATATAGTTAAAATCTTGAGAATTTTATGCATTTCAAAAATGTGGGTTTGATCTCTGGGTTGGGAAGATTTCTGCCACTGTTTTTCCCTGGAGAATCCCATGGATAGAGAAGCTTCATAGGCTATGGTCCATAGGGTCACAAAGAATTGGACACTATTGAAGTGACTTACTGCCTTATATACAAGTGGCCTCAGTCTCAAATCATCAGGGCTTTAACATATTTAAAATCTTGAGAATTTTATTCATTTCAAAGTGTATATCTTAGTGTAATAAATGATTGTGTGCATACAGTTTTGTTACACAAGAGACCTGAACCTATATTTTGAAATAAAGAGGAAATTAGTGACAGAACTCAGAAGAGAATGGAAGGCTTATTTAGTTCTTAAAAAACAACAACAACAGCAACAACAACAAAAAACACTGACAATTTAATATTTTTATCACAGCACAAATATTTTTCAAAAGTGAGTGCGACATAAAGACATTGTTTTTATATTAAAACAAGTCAAGTCTGTGAGAGTGTATGGGTAGCAGAAAGTACTAAAACAAATGCAAGTAAGAATTCCTCAGGTAGAAGGAAATGACTTAAGATAATTCATACTTAAAATAAAAAGCATAAGACAGCACATATTTGGGTGCAGAACATGAATGTTAAGTATTTACACATAATAATGATAATCTGTATTGGTGTCAATACAGTATACTGACACATATATATGGAATTTAAAAAGATGGCAATGATGACCCTGTATGCGAGACAGCAAAAGAGACACAGATGTATAGAACGGACTTTTGGACTCTGTGGGAGAGGGAGAGGGTGGGATGATTTGGGAGAATAGCATTGAAAC
>SJYT01024764.1:0-16914 GCA_006410635.1 Cephalophus harveyi
CCAGTCCATGCTAAAGGAAATCAGTCCTGAATATTCATTGAAAGGACTGATGCTGAAGCTGAAACTCCAATACTTTGGCTACCTGATGCGAAGAACTGACTCATTGGAAAAGACCCTCATTCTGGGAAAGATTGAGGGCAGGAGGAGAAAGGGATGACAGAGGAGGAGATGGTTGGATGGCATCACCAACGTGATGAACATGAGTTTGAGTAGACTCCTGGAGTTGGTGATGGACAGGGAGGCCTGGTGTGTTGCAGTCCATGGGGTCACAAAGAGTCGGACATGACTGAGCAACTGAACTGAACATTTGTAAAAAATATAATATACCATACTTGACATTGATCAAGTACTCTGTCAACTCTTGGCTTAGAGGTGAAAAAACTGGTGAGGGCCAGAGAAAAATAATGACTATAATTAAATGTTTGGAAAATGGGATCCAGGACAAAAGCTATATAGGTAAATTTGAGGAAATATAAGAGGAACTAAAAAGCCTCTTGATGAAAGGGAAAGAGGAGAGCGAAAAAGTTGGCTTAAAGCTCAACATTGAGAAAACAAAGATCATGGCATCCAGTCTCATCACTTCATGGGAAATAGATGGGGAAACAGTGTCAGACTTTATTTTTTGTGCTACAAAATCACTGCAGATGGTGACTGCAGCCATGAAATTAAAAGACACTTGCTCCTTGGAAGAAAGTTATGACCAACCTAGATAGCATATTCAAAAGCAGAGACATTACTTTGCCGACTAAGGTCCGTCTAGTCAAGGCTATGGTTTTTCCTGTGGTCATGTATGGATGTGAGACTTGGACTGTGAAGAAGGCTGAGCGCCGAAGAATTAATGCTTTTGAACTGTGGTGTTGGAGAAGACTCTTGAGAGTCCCTTGGACTGCAAGGAGATCTAACCAGTCCATTCTAAAGGAGATCAGCCCTGGGATTTCTTTGGAGGGAATGATGCTAAAGCTGAAACTCCAGTACTTTGGCCACCTCATGCGAAGAGTTGACTCACTGGAAAAGACTTTGATGCTGGGAAGGATTGGGGGCAGGAGGAGAAGGGGACGACCGAGGATGAGATGGCTGGATGGCATCACGGACTCGATGGATGTGAGTCTGAGTGAACTCTGGAAGTTGGTGATGGACAGGGAGGCCTGGCGTGCTGTGACTCATGGGGTTGCAAAGAGTCGGACACGACTGAGCAACTGAACTGAACTGAACTGATGACTCCTGGATGCCTTCCTTTATTATTATTATTTTTTTTAGCTTTGAGGAAACTGTAATATATCAGAAAATGCTTATCATCAAAATGTTATCAAAATGTAAGCGTGTGTACAAGTCCAGAGGGGATTTTTGAACCCAATTCAAAGTAACAGAAGGACGCTCTATAGAGATCCTTTCTAAGGAGGATACACCCCCTCCACTTTCCCACAATTCATTCATCCTTTCAGTAAACACTGAATGCCTACCATGTGACAGGCAATGTTCTAGGTATAGATACAAATCTCTGCCCTCTTGGAACTTACATTTCTGGGCTAAGAGAGATAGTAAACAAAAGAAACATAATAAATAGGTAAATTATAGTGTATCTTAGAAGGTGACATGAAAATAGAGCAGTCGAGGGGCCTCAGGAATGGGAAGAATGCAAATTTAATAGCGTGGCCAGGATAGGCCTCTAATAGCAAGTGAGATGAGTAAATTGAGTAGCTAAGATGTAGAATTCTGACAATGTTAAAGGGAAAGCATGGTGATCATCATACTTTGCATTTACCCTGTGATATGCAGTTTACAACATTGCACCAGCCAGTCAGGTGGCACGGGAGTTGATGGGAGTTTGGGAAAAGGAATGAATTCTGTTTTGGCCATATTAAGTTTTAAGTGCCATGTGATAGAAATAAATGATCAGCAAGGAGTTGGAAATGCAAGTCTGGAGCTTAGGAGAGACATTTGAGTTACAGCTGTCAATTTGGAATCACTAATATTGACAATGGCTGAAAGCAGTGGGGAGGTATAGGTGAGCTGGCCAAAGGAGAATAGAACGTAAAGAGGTCAATGTAAAATGTCTACATTTTAGGGGGTGAAGACAAAGATAAAAATTGAGAGAGTATATTTTATTCTGATCAGAGAGATAGAGAGATGAGCCAGTATTGTTATCATCCTTTTATTCCTCCCTTTTTATTTCAACCTAATGTGAAATGTGGGCTTCCCTGGTGGCTCAGATGGTAGAGAATCTGCCGGCAATGAGGGAGACTTGGGTTCGATCCCTGGGTTGGGAAGATTCCCTGGAGGAGGGCATGGCAACCCACTCTAGTATCCTTGCCTGGAGAATCCCCATAGACAGAGGACTGCGCTTTCTTGGTGGCTCAGACCATAAAGAATCTGCCTGCAATGGGGGAGACCAGGATTCAATCCCTGGGTCGGGAAGATACCCCGGAAGAGGGCATGGCAACTCACTCCAGTATTCTTACCTGGAGAATCCCCATGGACAGAGGAGCCTGGCGGGCTACAGTCCATGGGGTCGCAAAGAGTCAGACACGACTGAGCGACTAGGCACACACAATGTGAAATGGTCCCCTTAGTGACAAAACACTCCCACGGCGCTACACCCCTTTGGGCGTGAATCTTTCACATAGACCACTTACAAGTAAAGAGAAGGGGACTAACTTTTACTGAGTGTACCCCGCTTGCCACGTGTTCAGGGCCTCCAAATCCTGGGTGGTTTTATACACCCCCACTAGCTCCCTCGCTTTCACACTAGTGCGTCCTTCCGTAGTGCCAGTTCCCAGTACGCTGAAGTACAAGAAAGATCAACAGAAAACAAAGAGCGCAGCTTGAGGAAAAAGCAAAACAAACAAAAATCCCCGGCCAAGACACAGGGATCTGGCACTGACAGACTCTAACTACCTCCTGCAGAGTCCACTGTCCCTCTGCCCTACCCGGAACTCTCCATCGACCCCGCCCCCGCCTCTCCGCAGGCCACGCCCCCTGCCCCGCGGCCAGCGCTCATTTGCTAGTACCTTCGTTTCCACTTCCCCATTGATCCGCCTGCGCTCCTTCTTCTACGCTCTCCACGCAGCCCCGCCTCTCCGAGAGCGGCAGCGCGGCGCAGGCCCGGCTTTTCAGTATTCCTGGACCTTTTTCCTTGTCTTTTCCCCCTCTTCCCAGCATTCCCGTTTCCGCTTTCTCACGGCTATTCTGTTTTTCCACCTCTGAGACGCTTCGCGCCCAGGGCTTCAGTGACGTCATCTTTCTGCGCTGCGCGGACACCCGCCGGTGGAGGAAGGAACGGCTCTGCCGCCCTTCGCTTCTTTTGTTGGGCTGCTCTTTCGGAGTCATGGCGCCGTCGCTATGGAAGGGGCTGGTGGGCATCGGCCTCTTTGCCCTAGCCCACGCGGCCTTTTCCGCTGCGCAGCGTAAGTGCCTGGGGGACAGGGGCAGCTCCCATGCGGGACTCTGCGGGCGGCGTGTGGGCGCACCCAAGAAGGAGTGTCGGACCGAGTGGCCCAGAAACGGTCATTTGAGATCTTAGAGTTTGAGGTGACTGTGAGAAGCGGTGCGGGGCTCCCCGGTGGAAAGCTTGGAGTCTGAGTTTGAGGAGAGTGGGGCAACTGGGATTACAGCAGGGTTGGAAGGGGATGTTGGGGAGAGGGGATCGGTGGGCTGCGGGGTGGGCAGAAAGGGAGCCTTTCCGGGAATCTGGGACAAGTGTTGTCAGATCCATCGCTGGGCTGGTAAAGTGTCAGACTGGGACCTCGGATGCTCATGGTTCCATGACAACTAGGTGGACAGCGTCTTGGGCACTCCTGGGTTTTCTAGGAGGACTGGGAAGTTAGATGACCACTTGCCTCTGGGAGGCACTGTGATATGGGGCAAAGAGCACCGGGCTGGGAGACTGGAGGGCTGGTTCTTAAAAACTTGCTTTACCGCTAAATCTGTGACCTTGGGCATATCATATCCCTTCTCTGATGCTTCATTGAGGTGGATTTTAATTCTTGCCCTTTCTATGTCAAAGAGTGATTGGGAAGTTTAAGAAAAAAAACAAAGTAAAAATACTTTATCATACATATACATTGTATTGTCAAGAAGAAACTTAGACTCCAGCAGAGGATGCAGTGCAGTGAGATGGCTGATCTGTTTTGTGGTCTTCCTTCTCTCCTAGACCAAGGGTTAGCAAACTCTAGCATGTGGGCCAAATGCAGCCTCCCTCTTGTTTTTGCAGTGAGCTAAGAATGTTTTTAGAGTTTTAATTTGTTGGGGGGGGGCAAAAGAATATCATTTTATGATACATGACAGTTATATAAAATCCACGTTTCAGTGTCCATCGGTGGTTTTATTGGCACACAGTCATGCCCATTTAGGTATTTTCTGGCTGCTTTCTAAGGGCAAAGTTGAATAGTTGCAATGGAGATAGTAAAGCCTGCAAAGGCTAAAATATTTATTATCTGACCCTTTACAGGAAAAGTTTTCTGATCTCTTTTGTATCCTATAGAGCCCACGAGGGCAGGGACGATGTATATTTGTTAATTGCTGTAATCTCAGTGCCCAGTATAATGTTCCCTACAGTAGTTACTCAATAAATTTGTTGAACGAAGGGAGGAAATTCAGAGTTGAACTTTTTTCCTTTATTTGCTAGATTACTTTCCATCTTCAGGAATAAAGTGGAAAATGAAATGTGAATTCCTTCAAAGCTCCAGTTTTCAAGATAAAATCTTTCGTTCTATGTATTATGTATACGGTAATTAAAATGATCAAATTATTAAAATTACATTTTTAGATACATGTATTATGACAACGTTTATCACAGAGTCAAATGGAGAAACAAGTGATTCAAGCAGCAGTCACCATAAAGTGATACAGATGCTAAAAGTAAAGATACATGGAGATGGGAGCAGTTGTTTTTTGGAGGTGGGGGAAGGGGTTAAGAGGTACCTAGAGCCTTGCTGATAAGTGTGGTCAATAGACCAACATCTCGGAAATCATCTGGGACCTTGTCAGAAATGCAGAAACTCAGACCCACCCCAGATCTGTGGAATCTTAATCTGCATTTTAATAAGATCCTCAGGTGATTGTATGCACATTTATTTGAGAAGTGCTGCCCTAGAGGAGATTAGGATACAGTGGTACTGTGTCATTTTCTACTGTAGACTTTAGCTGTAAAATATTACAGTCCTAGAGCAAGGAGACAGATGACAGAAGTCCAACCCATTCGTTTTACAGATGAGGAAATGTCCTACTAAGGTAGGGTTAGAGTCAGATTAGGCTTCAAGCAAAGAAAGGTAGCTGGGAATTGGACAGTAGGAAGTTAGCCAAAACCTACTTTGGCATTGGTTTAATTTTTCTTTTACACTTGTCCTTGTGATGAAACTTGTGAGATAAAATTGCAGAAATGTCTCGAAACACATTCTCTTTTAAGAGTCAGTGAGTGCATGCTTACTCACAATTTGAGTTTTTAAGCATGTTATATTAAGTAGAGGGCTTCCTTGGTAGCTCAGTTGGTAAAGAATCCACCTGCAATGCGGGAGACCTGGCTTTGATCCCTGGGTTGGGAAGGTCCCCTGGAGGAGGACATGGCAACCCACTCCAGTATTCTTGCCTGGAGAATCCCTTAGGACAGAGAAGCCTGGCGGGCAGTAGTCCATGGGGTCACAAAGAGTCTAAGACAACTGAGTGACTAAGCACAACACATATTAAGTAGAGACTACTAGGTTCCTCAAGAATTAGGATTTTGTGTTTTTATGTGAGATGAGAATGCCTTGTGGCATTTATCACTGCAGTAGGACCTCTTTACAATGCTCATGTTGGAAAGAGACCAGTATTACCATCGAAGCTAATTGTATCTTGTCAGATTGTGGCAGCAGGTAGCACCCTATGGTGCTGTTTTGCTGGGATGAACTTTATTTTGGCAGAGCGCCTATCCTGTATCTCCTTTGATTCTCATATTATTCCCATTTTACTGATGCAGAAACCTAGGCAGTGAAAGGATACTATATTCTCAGGCACACTCCCCCTCTCCCTCCTACATTGTAACGCTCTGAGATTGAGATACGTGATACAGTCCACGAGAGGGTCTTTCACATTTAATGAGATTATGATAAACCGAAGAGCTGGTATTATGATCCAGGCTTTTCAACTTCCAAACCTTGATCCTTTTCCTTCATACCCTGCTGCCTCCTGAGGCTAAGGCAGTAGCAGAATTATAATTAAATCACAGAAGCAGAAATTGATGTATAGGAATTACTCCTATTCCGATGCTGCCCCAGCATATTCTCTTGAGAAAAACATTTCCATAGCAATATTACTTTGTCCATATTATGTAATGGTAGTGCTATTTTAGAGTTGAGATTTTTCTGTAGACTTAATTTTTAAATAATTGTGATTTCTTTGATCAGTTAGTGAAAGAATTTTAAAGAATTCTAGTTTTTCTGTAATAATGAAAGAAAAGTTGTTTAGGTATTTCTTCCTTATGTTTGTTCACTTTTCACTCTTCTGTTTTATGGGATTAGAAAGCAGGTCATGATGGGAATAAAATAGTTCAAGATCAGACTGACTGCCTTAGAAGATAGAGGTTTTTGAGGAATCCAGGATTAGCATTGTTTCTTTTAGCATATGTTAGTTGCTTCTTTGGTATATTGATTTGCTTGCATTTTAAGAAAAATGGGCTACAGTTTCCTTAATGGTGTGCTTCTGGTTTATAGATCGTTCTTATATGCGATTAACAGAAAAGGAAGATGAATCACTGCCAATAGATGTAAGTTGGTCATTTATATTCCATTGAAATATATATAACCAAGTCACTTTGTTGTATACCTGAAACTAACACAACATTGTAAATCAGCTATACTTCAATAAAAATATATATTTATATACAGTTTAAAAATTAGCCACATAGCTTAAAATGTATTTTAAAAATTTTTTATTTTTTATTCTCTTAATTTTCCAGACATGAAATAACATCTGTTATATACTTTTTGTCACTCATTATAAAGCCCAAAGATGTAGAAACAAAATATTTCTGTTTGGTTTCTAGAACTTGGTTTATTTATTTTTTTCGGCTGTGCCGTGCAGCCTGTGGGATCTTAGTTTCCCAACCATGGATGAAACCAGGCCCCTGGAATGGAATTGTGGCTGTCTCTTATACACATCTTTTTATTGGCACACAGTCATGCCCATTTAGGTATTTTCTGGCTGCTTTCTAAGGGCAAAGTTGAATAGTTGCAATGGAGATAGTAAAGCCTGCAAAGGCTAAAATATTTATTATCTGACCCTTTACAGGAAAAGTTTTCTGATCTCTTTTGTATCCTATAGAGCCCACGAGGGCAGGGACGATGTATATTTGTTAATTGCTGTAATCTCAGTGCCCAGTATAATGTTCCCTACAGTAGTTACTCAATAAATTTGTTGAACGAAGGGAGGAAATTCAGAGTTGAACTTTTTTCCTTTATTTGCTAGATTACTTTCCATCTTCAGGAATAAAGTGGAAAATGAAATGTGAATTCCTTCAAAGCTCCAGTTTTCAAGATAAAATCTTTCGTTCTATGTATTATGTATACGGTAATTAAAATGATCAAATTATTAAAATTACATTTTTAGATAAGTCACTCATTATAAAGCCCAAAGATGTAGAAACAAAATATTTCTGTTTGGTTTCTAGAACTTGGTTTATTTATTTTTTTCGGCTGTGCCGTGCAGCCTGTGGGATCTTAGTTTCCCAACCATGGATGAAACCAGGCCCCTGGAATGGAATTGTGGAGTGCTAAACACTGGACCATGGGGGAAGTCCCTAGAACTTAGTTTAAATAGTCTTTCTAGAAGTTGCTCTGTCCGTAGTCTGAGATGAACTTAACAAGTTGATTATTTGACTTTATCTTTTTTGGCTGCACCTCGAGGCATGCAGAATCTTAGTTCCCTGACCAGGAATTGAACCTGTGTCCCCCGCAGTGGAAGCATGGAGTCTTAACCACTGGACCACCAGGGAAGTGCCCCCCCCCCCTTTTTAAAAATCTTATTTTTTTTAGAAAAATTTCTTTTATATATAAAATTTAAAAACAAGTAAAACTAACAAAACATTGTTTAGGGGCATACACAGAGGTGATAAAGATTAAAAAAAATAAGAAGTGCTTCTTTTTTTAAAGTTGCAATAATATGTGAACTTCACTCACAATTTTTTATCTTTACTGGATTTTTTTTTTGGGCCGTGCCTTGTGGCTTGCGAGGATCTTAGTTCCCTGACCAGGGATCAAACCCATGCCTTCTGCAGTGGAAGTGCAAAGTCCTAACCACTGTACTGCCAGGGAATCCCTCCCCCGCCCCTCTTTTTTTATCTTTCTTGGATTTTTAAAGTAGTAAGTTTTCTGTAGAATCAAACAGTAAGTGTCAAAAGTAAAATTGACCCCATATATTAAGAAAAAAAAATACTGACCCATTGCTCACAATTCTACTTCTGTTCCCAACAGTTTGGAGTGTATCAGTAGTTTAGTTTTCTTCTATGCATAAGCAACATTGTTTGTGTGTATATAGTTTTATGTAACCAAAACACACAGAATTTTTCTTTTAAAAAAGTTACTGTGTTTATATGTGTGTACTTTTATAACTAGCTTTTTTATTGATTTATCTTCACATATTTTCATGACAGCTTAGAGTTACCACATCCTTGTTAATGATGTCTATGATTGCATTGTATGAAATAGGTCTTGGTACATTGATGATGGGGATGTAAACCAGCATAACATATGACATTAGATTTTGATTTAGAAAATTAGAGTAATAGCTTGTGGCTAATTTTGACTTTAATTTTCTGTAATTCAAGATATGGTAAATGTGACTATTCGTTCTTCTGTTACCTTTGTTTTTGTGGTAGATGCATACACACATACATACACATGTGCATGTATATATGCACTCATTTATATCTGTTTAAAATAACTTTCTTCTGTTTACAAATGGAAAAATTTGATAAATACAGATAATTACAATCAGGAAAATAAAATATGCCTGTAACCCCATGTTGGTTAATATCAAACACTGCAAATTTTTGCTTACATGCTTGCACAACCTCTTTGGAAAGCAGTTTGGTATTACCTAATAAAGTTGAATTTGTGTGTACTCTCACGCCCGTGATTGCATTCCCTTGTGTTAGGAGACATACACAAAGATATCCATCCTGACTTTGTAAAAGTTACAGACAGGAAATAGCCCACATAGCTATCAACAGTGGATGGATAAATTGTGGGAATTTCATGTAATGAAATACAGTGAAAATGAATGGACTGTAATAACTATATACCACAATAGGGAGGAATCTCACCAAAAGAAAAAAAAAGCTCAAATGGGAAAAAGTAAGCAATGTATGTTTTAGATGTACGCATAGAGCTGGTAAAATAAGCAAAAGCAAGGAACTGATTAATACGTGATTGGAGCTAATAGTTAGCTGGCAGGGAGGGTGAGGGATATAACTGGAGAGGGATACCTGGGCCTTGAAAGGGACTGGTAATGTTCTCTTTTGTAAGCTGGGTAGTGGGTAAGGGCAGAGAAGGCAATGGCAACCCACTCCAGTACTCTTGCTTGGAAAATCCCATGGATGGAGGAGCCTGGTGGGATGCCGTCTATGGGGTCACAGAGTCGGACATGACTGAGCGACTTCACTTTTCACTTTTCATTTTCGTGCACTGGAGAAGGAAATGGCAACCCACTCCAGTATTTTTGCCTGGAGAATTCCAGGGATGGCGTAGCCTGGTGGGCTGCTGTCTATGGGGTCGCACAGAGTCGGACACGACTGAAGCGACTTAGCAGCAGCAGCAGTGGGTAAAGGGTGTTTTTTTTTTTTATACTCTGTGTTATTTAACAGTAATACATTAAAACATTTATAGTTGCTCTTAGAAGTTGGTCATAGTTGATAACTGAGTTCTGAATGGCTCAGTACCTGTTTTGCTATTTGAGCAGAACCCAGACATGTTGTTGCAGCTGATCCACAGAACTTATAGAAGATACTATGTGTTTGAGTCCAAATCATTTAAAGTGAGAATTGATTCCTTGATAGCATCTGGGAGAAATACCTGATAGAGGCTAGAAACGGAGAGAAAATTGTAAATTTTCATAATATTTGTTTGTTGTTGAGTAATCGTAATCTTTATACTCACAGATAGTTCTTCAGACACTTCTGGCCTTTGCAGTTACCTGTTATGGTATAGTTCATATTGCAGGGGAGTTTAAAGACATGGATGCCACTTCAGAACTAAAAAATAAGTAAGTCTTTTCCTTTTCATAGACATTTAATTTCATGGGGGTTTTACTTCATTTACATAGTTTAAAATTATGTTTTCTGGTACATAAAAGTTGGTTTTGTTTTTACATTTTGATCATGCAGTTTGTATGAGTAATGAGGTAAAAAAATTGAGTCAGTGTTTGATTTGACAGGAAAAATGGAAGTTGAATGACAGACTGTTGACATTAGAATAAGATGTTATATTATGGTTGCTTAAAAGTACTTGTTTGTTGGTTGGATAGATGGATGAAAATAGATATATAAGGAAGATATTCCCTCAGGAATGTTTTCCTTCTTTCCTCCCCTTCTTCCCTCTCCTCTACCCCCTCCTCCACCCTTCACCACTTTGCTTCCCTGTCTCCTTTCTCTTTTCCTTCCCTTGCCCTCCCTCCCTCCCTTTTTCCGCTTTTTATCCTCTTGTCCCAGCTTAGTCTTTGGAAGATTAAGGGGTTTTATGTTTCCTCTGTCCCTTGAACCTAGTCTGTGACATGAACTCTGCTCTCAGGCCCTTTTCTATCCTCGGACCAATGTATATTTGTTATTCTGCTTTGTTTTTCTTCCTATACTACTTCTAAGCTATTTTCATGAGCTTTGCTTGCTTTACTTTTCTGTATTGCTTACTTTCATAGAATCATCCTTTAGCTTTGTTCAATTCAATCTCTGGACTTTACCCACATTCTTGATCCTAGAAATTTTAACACAGTATTTCCCTAGAAGAATTCACAGTACATATTTATGTGTTACAGGAAATTCACTCCCTTTTTACTTTTAAATTTACATTTCATATAGTCACATATCAGGCTTCCCTTTTATGTGGGGGTATGCTTGGATTTTTAGGTGGACTGACTTTGAGATTTGAGTTTTTATCAAAAGAAAAGTTCTCTTTCCTTCCAGGAAATTAATATTTAAAAACAAATCAACACCAAAAGCTGTACACTTCAGTGTTTGTGAACTTTTTTTAGACTACATATATCTTGCTGGAAAGAAGAAAAGAATACTCCACTATCACCACCCACTACTGTTCTTACAAAGAATCTACCAGGAATCACAGGCGAGGGGCCAAGAAAGAAAGCAGTAAAACAGAATGGCATTAAGTAGGTGGTAGCAAAATACATGAATTTAGTACATGGCAGCAAAATATACAGGTTTAGACAACAGCAGGTACAGAAGGGCCGAAAGGAATCTTTCATTGTACTTGATTCTTGGAAGACAGATCAAGTGAGAATAATCGAAGGTACAATCTAATCTATGTACTGTTTTTTTTTTTTTTTTTAAGGACTATTTGGCGTGGGCTAGTGGTAGATTCACAGAGGTGATTAAAGTTGAGTGATTATTTGTTTTCATAGTTATCCTGGAAGGAATGCCTGAATTAAAAATTTTCAAGGGTATTATGTTGCTTTTCCGGGTTTCTTATTTTCATTGTATAGGCAAAAAGTGAATACAGTATGATTACCAATTTATAGTCTAATTTTATGGATTTAAACTTAGTTAAAAATACAACCCATAGCAAATTCATAATTTATTAGAAGCCTACTTATTTTCAAATAGGCTTTATCAAGGTTTATCTAAAATTGATGCTTTTCTTTTTTTAAGGACATTTGACACACTAAGGAATCACCCATCATTTTATGTATTTAATCATCGTGGTCGAGTACTGTTCCGGCCTTCGGATACAACAAATTCTTCAAACCAAGATGCATTGTCCTCTAACACATCATTGAAGTTACGAAAACTTGAATCACTGCGTCGTTAAGATTTTTACAAATTATAATAACAGGACAGGACACAAAGCTGGAATATTGGAGTTTGGGATACAAAACACTCCCCCATCAGTATTTATATTGATCGCTCAGACCTAATTAAAAAAGTCCATGACCCTTATTTGTACACTGTTAATCAAGTCATTAATGCAGTATAAGTTATCTGTGAAATGAGTCTTTGATCTTTCATAGAGAGAATTCTTTTTTCATTTAAAACAAATTCACAGTTTTTGTAAAAGTCACTGTTTTGAGCACATTTCTTTGAAAAATGTTGATGGTTTTGTAATCATTTATTTTCTTAGATTTCTTTTGCACTACAGTTTTTAGGAACCTTTTGGAAATAGTGTGACTATTGCATTTTGCAGCATGAATGGTAGTAAATGGTCTTAAGTTCTTAACAACAAATGGATTTCTCTAAAGAGACCAAAATGGTGACTTACCAGTTTTTCTTATGCCCCCTAAAAAGTGGCTCTGCTTCAGCAGATACTTGCCAGTAATTTATCCATGACTTTTCACCCTAACCCACTCCCATATACCTCCTATCATCAGCTGTCTTGGTTCATCCCTTCTCCGGGGTTCAGTGTGCAGTGAGCAATTTTTGTGTCAGAAATCCCTTGTCATAACAAATAGATTTAACAAACTCAACTTACATAAAGCTACCTGTGTTCTCTTCATATATCTGTAAAAAGATGTCCCTAATTGATTATGTAGTGTAAGAATAGTTGAAGATAGACCAGAAAGACTATCCGTGAATTAATTATCCTGCCTATGTAGAAGAACAGTGATCAATGAAGAAAACTAATTAGTTGTTACTAACCAGTTTAACTTATTCAAAGCCTCTGTTATTTTATTGCATACTAAACTAGTGAATTAGTTGGAGAAGGCAATGGCACCTCACTCCGGTACTCTTGCCTGGAAAATCCCATGGACGGAGGAGCCTGGTAGGCTGCAGTCCATGGGGTCGCAAAGAGTCAGACACGACTGAGCGACTTCACTTTGACTTTTCACTTTCATGCATTGGAGAAGGAAATGGCAACCCACTCCAGTATTCTTGCCTAGAGAATCCCAGGGATGGGGGAGTCTGGTGGGCTGCCATCTATGGGGTGGCGCACAGTCGGACGCGACTGAAGCGACTTAGCAGTAGCAGCAGCAAACCAATCCTGAGAAATAAGGACTGACAGTATATAGGAGAGAAAGTCCATCAGTCCAATTCATTTGGCTGTGTTTGTGCCATATGTGTAAATAAGTCCAACATCAGCTAGCCTGGGGAATAAGAGTTAATCTGGAAAAAATACTTAATCTCATTAATAATGTCTTAAAATCCTTAGAACCCTTTTGCCAAATTCTAAGACTTAAGAAGCCAAGATAAAGATGATTACTTTCAAAGCTGAGTGTGGAAGTTATTCTTTTAGCATATCTCTATGTTCCTGCAGTACTTTTGAGTCTTGCAAAATGAGCTCTCATATCTCTTTACTAATGAGAAGTCAGATCTTCTCTGGGGACGGACAACTCTAAAAGCTCATTACTCATTTGTTTGAGGTTATCTCTGGCTCTCAAGTAACTCAGGCTGGAGTTCTGAACATTTGCCTTTGAGCTTTCTTGGTTGCCCAACATTATGTTGGAATACCCGTTCATCTGGAAGATTTTTTTAGAAATAACAATTTTAGGGAAATTTGGCTAGCTCTTTGATCTGCTGGAAGCTTAACATTTCTTGGTAGAGAAGGTTGCTTTTGTTGAATTGTATAGGTGTAAAGGGAATTTAAATTTAAAAAGGAAATGTGCTTTAGGCAAGAATCATAAGATGCCCTTATCCTTGATGGCTTTTTTTCTGCTAGTAGTGGACCTCAGCTCTTCTGCCTGGTAACACACAGGCCAAAGTACAAGATTATTTTGTCATTGGGTTTTTAATCATTGTTTAGTTTTGTTTTGCTAACCTTTTAATCATTGTTTAGTTTTGTTTTGCTAACCCAATCTATCTGTGGAACACTGACTCTGCTCTCTAAGGAGAACAAAGTTAGAAATTGAAAATAGTTTAGAAATGAGTTTAAAATGTGAAGTCAGGAGTTAAAGTGGTCATATAAATCAAAGTAGTGTACGAGACGGAGAAGGCAATGGCACCCCACTCCAGTACTCTTGCCTGGAAAATCCCATGGACGGAGGAGCCTGGTAGGCTGCAGTCAATGGGGTCACTAGGTCGGACACGACTGAGTGACTTCACTTTCACTTTCATGCATTGGAGAAGGAAATGGCAACCCATTCCAGTGTTCTTGCCTGGAGAATCCAAGGGATAGGGGAGCCTGGTGGGCTGCCGTCTATGGGGTCGCATGGAGTCGAACACGACTGAAGTGACTTAGCAGTAGCAGTGTACGAGAAACAAGCTCCTTCCATCATGCCTGTCTACCGTTTCCTTAGGTATGACTTGATTTGCAAGAGCCTCTTGTTTTCTTCTCTTTTGAGGCCTGTCTTCCTTTCCTAGTATGTTTTTATAATAAATTTATTAAGATATAAATCACATACCTTACTATTCACCCCTCTAAAGGGTACAATTCAGTGGTTTTATAATATATTCACAAAGTTGTGCAACCATGATCACAGTCAATTTGAGAATGTTGCTGTCACCCCAGAAAGAAACCCTGTACCCTTTAGTAGTCACTTGTCCTTTCCTCCCAGTGCCTCCCAACCCTGAGCACCTAATCTTTCTGTCTGTATAGGTTTGTCTCTTCTGGTCATTGAATATGATTGGATTCCCATAGTACCTGATCTTTCGTGGCTGGCTTCCCAAATATTGTTTAGTTCTATGTGGAGCGAGAACTTCTTATGTTAAGAACTATGAATTCTCTGAAAGGAGGTGGTTGGTAAGAATCAGTAGATGTAAGGAGCCAAGATCAGATTCCTAACAGGTTTCTCAGTCAGTCGGATGCTGAATAGGTTTTTTTTTTTTTTTTTTAGAACCAAGCATTCATGATATATTAATATAATTGTTTGTCTAGTCTCTAGAATGGATATTGAAATCTTTGCCTGCTCAGGAAAGTCTTGCTAAAAATGATGCCAAATAATATGGCAAGTAATTGACATAGCAGACTTCAGTCATGTCTAATTTTGCTAGGAGCTTGTATACCTCTGGTCAGATGAGCTTCCCAAATTTTTAATTTCCTCCAGTGAATTTATGCTGTCTTTTTAAAGTAGGTACCATAGGATTGGGGTGATTTGGATGCATCATAACAGTGCTAAATAGATTAAGTTCAGAAGTTTTCAGTAATGCTATGAGGCAGTACTAAGGTAGCCAAAAATGTAGTGATGTGAGCAAATTAAGCCTGCAGGTGACTATGATTTCAGTGACATTCAGAAGTGTGTACTGTTGAAGGCTCTCTAGAATATAGGAAGGCTCACTTAATCAGGGAAGCAGCCGATTGCTGTGGCCTAGTGGCGCAGCTGCAGAAAATGCAGGTCGGCTAATTGGAGGCTGTGAAGCTCTATAACTACCTAATGATTGTTTCCTGAGCACTGTGGCTTATTTTTGAGTGGCATGACAGCATCCCCTGGTTGTATGTGGCCTGTTTCCATGATGTATTGAGTAGTGTTGTTTGTTGTGAGCATCAATGCCTGTAACACCAAGCTAAACACATTCTTTTGGATATGTTTCCTCTCTTTAAATGATCTTGCCCTGTCCAATAAATAAATGATTGTCTCACCCTGTTTTTGGTAGTGGTTTTTTTTTGTTTTGTTTTGTTTGCTTGTTTGTATGTTTTACTTTTAATCTCATTTTCTTCTGCTTCTCTGTCCCCAGAAAAATGTAAGATTTAATTTTAACAATTGTATTTTTTCCAGTGTGATGCTTTTACTAAATTCAATGGATACTTTACTTTTCATTATACATGTAAAGTCTTACTGCAATTTTGTGCTCTTTTAGAGTTGAAGTAGAATGTGTAATCTCATTTATATTTGTATTTATGAATTATCAAATACCCTTTGGAGTACAAGAATATTGGTCTTCAAGTAGCAGTGTCTAAACATTCCAGTACAAATTTGTTATATAGCTAAACTGCTATTACAGAAATGGCAATTTATACTTAATAGGAAATCATTATGATTAAAGCATCAAGGGGCAAATCTAAAGTTTAATACAAGAGGAAGTTCTGATTCTAAAAGCATGGCACTTATCTGCAGTAGTTTGAAAGATAGCACTATTGCTATTCAAATCTACATAGGAATATCTCAAAATAACCTACTGATCAAGTGTTCTTTTAAAAAGAAAAAGAATATATGCACATGGCAAAAAAAATCAGATGGTACAGAAAGGTATGAGATTAAAACTTGCTCCCTTTCTTCCTGCTCCTAATAACCTCTCTCCAAAGGTAACTAGCTTTAAGTGTCTTGTATATTCTTTCAGGAAAAAAATAATTTGCCAGCAAGTATATACATAAAAAGTTTTTTTACATTAATGGAATCAGACTGTATACAATCTGTACCCTGCTTTTTTTTTGCTGTGTCTTATAAGATCTTTCTGTATCTGTATATATAGAAATACCTCATTCTTTTTAATGACTGTGTGGTATTCTACTATATATTATGTTATAAATGTTAAAACATATAGACTTCCAGGTTGTTGGCAGTATTTTACTGTTGATAAACCATATTGTGATGAATTTACTTGTACATATAATGAGTTTAACCTAACAAGGTTAATTCCTAGTAATAGAATTGTTGGGTCAAAGGATAGTTTTCATTTTCAGGTCAGTTGGTATTGCCAAACTGACCTCCAGAAATCTGCCTAATTATACTTACACATATAATGTATAAGAATAAATATTTATGAGGCCCTTACCAATATTGGGCACTCAGCTTTTTAAAATTTGATCATCTGAAAGTGAATAAATTGTACTTTGCATCTTAATGAAGTTG
>SJYT01024764.1:17107-27780 GCA_006410635.1 Cephalophus harveyi
AAGGAGATGGAACACATTTTCATGTTTATTGGTTACTTATATTTCATTTTCTGTGAACTGTGTGGTCATGTTCTGTTTTTGATTCGATTTGTTTTTATTAGTTTGTATGAGCTCTTTGTATGCTAAGAAAATTGGTCTATTGTCTTATGTTTAATAATATTTTCCTGAGTTTTATTTATTTATGTAGTTAAACTTACCAGTCTTTACGGCTTCTGGGATTTGTGCCTTGATTTAGAAAGGCCTTTACATTTAAGAATAAATTTAATGTATTTTTTCAGTATTTTAAAGTTTTTTTTTTAACTTTTAAATCTTTGATTCATTGGAATTTAGGTGTAAAGAGTGAACTAAGGATTCAACATTTTTCTCTTCCAAATAGCTATCTGGTTGTCCCAACCCTATTTATTGACTTTCTCCACACTGATTTGAAAAACCATCCCTTGTATATTGTTTCCATATATATATAGATTTGTTTCTGACCTCTACAGTCTTTTCCAAAACTTACCAGTCTTTTAATTACTTTAAGCTGTTATACATTTTCATGTTAGGCTTTGCTAATATATATCACATTATTATTAATTTCAGCATATTTTCCTAGTTATTCTTGAATTTTTATATTTCTAGAAAAACCTTCAGTTCAGTCACTCAGTCATGTCCGACTCTTTGGGACCCCATGAATTGCAGCACGCCAGGCTTCCCTGTCCATCACCAATTCCTGGAGTTCACTCAGACTCACGTCCATCGAGTCAGTGATGCCATCCAGCCATCTCATCCTCTCCCGTCCCCTTCTCCTCCTGCCCCCAGTCCCTCCCAGCATCTGAGGTGGCCCAAGTACTGGAGTTTCAGCTTTAGCATCAGTCCAATGAACACCCAGGGCTCATTTCCTTTAGAATGGACTGGTTGGATCTCCTTGCAGACCAAGGGACTCTCAAGAGTCTTCTCCAACACCACAGTTCAAAAGCATCAATTCTTTGGCACTCAGCTTTCTTCACAGTCCAACTCATATCCATACATGACTACTGGAAAAACCATAGCCTTGACTAGATGGACCTTTGTTGGCAAAGTAATGTCTCTGCTTTTGAATATGCTATCTAGGTTGATCATAACTTTCCTTCCAAGGAGTAAAAGTGTCTTAATTTCATGGCTGCAGTCACCATCTGCAGTGATTAATTGAGTGCAGCACTTTCACAGCATCATCTTTCAGGATTTGAAACAGCTCAACTGGAATTCCATCACCTCCACTAGCTTTGTTCGTAGTGATGCTTTCTAAGGCCCACTTGACTTCACATTCCAAGATGTCTGGCTCTAGATTAGTGATCACATCATCATGATTATCTGGGTCGTGAAGATCTTTTTTGTACAGTTCTTCCGTGTATTCTTGCCACCTCTTCTTAATATCTTCTGCTTCTGTTAGGTCCATACCATTTCTGTCCTTTATCGAGCCCATCCTTGCATGAAATGTTCCCTTGGTATCTCTAATTTTCTTCAAGAGATCTCTAGTCTTTCCCATTCTGTTGTTTTCCTCTATTTCTTTACATTGATTGCTGAGGAAGGCTTTCTTATCTCTCCTTGCTATTCTTTGGAACTCTGCATTCAGGTGCTTATATCTTTCCTTTTCTCCTTTGCTTTTCGCATCTCTTCTTTTCACAGCTATCTGTAAGGCCTCCCCAGACAGCCATTTTGCTTTTTTGCATTTCTTTTCCATGGGAATGGTCTTGCTCCCTGTTTCCTGTAGAATGTCCTGAACCTCTGTCCATAGTTCATCAGGCACTCCATCTATCAAATCTAGGCCCTTAAATCTATTTCTTACTTCAACTGTATAATCATAAGGGATTTGATTTAGGTCATACCTGAATGGTCTAGTGGTTTTCCCTACTTTCTTCAATTTGAGTCTGAATTTGGCAATAAGGAGTTCATGATCTGAGCCACAGTCAGCTCCTGGTCTTGTTTTTGCTGACTATATAGAGCTTCTCTATCTTTGGCTGCAAAGAATATAATCAATCTGATTTCAGTGTTGACCATCTGGTGATGTCCAGGAACTTTAGTATCATTTTATTCAGTTCTAAAATCCTATTGCTATTTTTCCTAAAATTTTAGAAACGTAAAATATGAAAGGATAGTTTGATGATTACCAATATACTTTTCAGTTAGATTCACCATTTCTAATGTTTTGTTACTTTTGCTTTTGTTCTTTCCAAGTGTGCTTTTTTCAAAGCCCTCCTGAATTGTTTGTGGTGAGTTACAGACTTCATCATCACACTTCATGACATCGTGACATTCCTAAATATGTCAGCAGGCTTCTCCTATAAGCGTGAAGACATTGTTTCATTTAACCACAGTACCATTCTCACACTTAGAAAATGATGAACCGTCTAATACTATCTTCAGATTTACCCATGTATCCCCAGAATGACTTTTATAGCTGCCCCCACCAAGGTTCACAAATTACATTTTTAAATTTGTGTCTCTAGTCTCATTTATTTTTTTTAGCTGTGCTGCCCAGCTTGTGGGCTCTTAGTTCTCCAACCAGGGATCAAACCTGTGCCCCCTGCATTGGAAGCACAGAATCTTAACCAATTGGCCACTAGGGAAGTCCCTCTAGTGTCTCTTAAATAGTCCTTCTACCTCCTTTTAAAGATGGTATTTTCTAAATAAACCGTAGTTTTTAGAATTGTTTTAGATTTATAGAAAACTTGGGAAGATGGTGCAGGAAATTCCCACATAGCTTGCCTCAATTTCACCACTGGTTAAAGTGTTAGCATGATGCATTTGGTAACAATCCTTGAACCAATATGGATACATTGTTATTAACCAGAGTTAATATTCAGATTTCTTTAGTTTTTACCTAATATCCTTTTTATGTTCCAGGATTCCATCCAGGATATTAGCTGTGATGTCTTAGGCTTCTCTTGGCTGTGACAGTTTTTAGACTTTCCTTATTTCTGGTGACCTTCACAGTTTTAGGAAACTCAGGTAATTTGTATGATATTCCTCTATCTGGATTTGTCCAATTATTTTTAGCGTTATTAGACTTGGATTATGTATGGCATTGTCATACCAAGGGTGCACATTTATTAATCTGAATTATCACTCTTGATTTTTTTTTTTTGCCTGTGCCTGCAGCCTGTGGGATCTTAGTTCCCCAACCAGGGATTGTACTGCCAAGGAACTCCCTGTTGATGTTATTCTTGATCACCTAAAGCAGTGTTTGTCAAGTTTCTCCATCAAAGGGTAGAGTTACCCTTTCCATACTGTCTTGGAAGTTGCTATACATAGCCCACACTTAGAAAGTGGGGAGTTATGCTGCACCTCCTTGAGGATGGAGTATCTACATCAATTATTTGGAATTCTTCTGCACAGGAGATATCTCTTCTCCCCCACTTATCAATTTATTCTATATTTTATTTATATGTGTTTGGGCTCATGGATATTTATTTTGTACTCTGGGTTACCATGCAATACTACTTAATTTCTTGTTGAAATTGTTCCAGTTATGGACATTGGTTGCTCTTTCATTTGATTCCTGTGTCCCTTTGACATCACTCCCATTATTGTGGATTTTTTGCCCCAGTATTTCTTACCTCTGGCACTACAAGATGCTCTGGGTTCATCTTGCACATTTCCTTCTCCAGTCCTAGAGTCAGCCTTTTACTCCAAGGAACCTGGTTCTTTTTGTTGGAGAATAGTTTTAAAAACCAAGATCTGGGCCCTGGTTGTGCTCAGTTACTACTGGGAATTTGTCACTTCAAGGCCCTTCTACCTGAAAGAGCAAGGAAATATGTATTACTAACCTGTGCCTATACACATATGTATAGATATTTCTATAGGTAACATCTGTATTTCTATTAAGTGAAACACAAGTTCATTTTGATGTTTGATCCATCACCACATACATCATTGTAACTTCCTCCTCTTGCTTATCTGTAAACCATTCCAACACTCAGAAACCTGGTTCCCACTGTCTGCTACCCACTTACTTGAATTGTTTAATTCCAATATACATGTGCAGTGTTTTCAGTATTGTTAACATGTTTTCCCATGGGAAACAACTTTTTCAGCTAGAGCACAGTGATTGTGTAGGGATTTTTTGCCATTTTACAGAGTCCACTCATTTCCAAATTTACTTAGGTCAGCACATTTCCCACGTACTCTTTAATACATTTCTTTCAAGAACTTGTAGTATAGTTAGATTATTTTGTCACCTTCTGCATTCTATCTTTGGACTCCCCTGATCTAAATGATTTTTAAAAATATACACCAAGTTTCACTTTTTGTGATCTAGAGTTCAGTTTTGACAAATTCATAATTTATGTATCTACAATTACATTATTATATAGGATAAATTCACAACCCTAAAAATCCCTTGTGCTTCACATGTTCAACCCTCTCCTTTCCCCTGAGCTCCTGTTCACTAGAATCTTTTTACTGTCTCCATGGTTTTGCCTTTTCCAGAGTGCCATATAATTGGAATTATATAGTATGTAGCCTTTTCAGACTGGCTTCTTTTACTTAGTGATATGTATTCAAGTTTCCTTCATGTTTCTCTGTGGCTTGATAATTCATTTTTAAAATCTGTGAATAATAGTTCATTATATGGATGTTCCACAGTTTATTCATCACCTATTGCAAGATATCTCCATTTTCTGATGATTATGAATAAGCACTTGCATGTTTTTGTGTGGACCTGCTTTTTCAAATTAATTGGGTAAATACCAAGGTGTATGATTGCTGGATCATATGGTAACATTATATTCAGTTTTATAAGAAATAGCCAAGCTGTCTTCCAAAGTGGCCTTACTATTTTGCATTCCCATTAGCAGTGAATGACTTCCTATTACTCTGCATCCTCGCCAGTGACTGGTATTGTCAGGTTTTGCATTTTAACTATTGTAATAGATGTGCAGTGATGCTCATTTTAATTTACAGTTTTCCCTAATGACAAAAGATGTTGAGCATCTTTCATGTTTATTTGCTCTCTGTATTTCTATTTTGGTGAAGTATCTGTTTAGATCTTTTGCTTAATTTAAAAAATCAGGTTGTTTTCTTACTGTTGCATTATAAAAGTTCTTTGCATATCTTGAATACAAGTCCTTTCCAGAGTTGTGTTTTGCAAATATTTTTTCCCAGTTCGTGGTTTGTCTTTTCAGTCTCATAATAATGTCTATCATAGAGAAGATTTTATTTTAGTAAAGTCCAACTTATCAGTTTTCTCTTTCTTATCTCATGCTTTTTGTATTATGTTTAAATGCTCATTTCCAAATTCAAAGCCATCTAGATTTTTCTCTTATGATTTCTTGTAGAGGTTTTATTGTTTTTAATTTTACATTTAGATCTATGATTACTTTCTAGCTAATTTTTGTGAAAGATATAAGATCTGTATCTAGGATCATCTTTTTCCATATGGATACCCAATTGTTACAACACCATTTGTGGAAAAGACTATGCTTTCTCCATTGAATTGCCTTTGCTCCTTAGTCAAAAATGGTCAACTATATATGTGTGGGTCTATTTCTGGGCTGTCTGTTCTGTTAATCTACACGTCTGCTCTTTTACCACACTGTCTTGATTACTGTAACTTTACACTAAGCCTTGATATCAGGTAGTGTGAGTCTTCCATCTTTGTTCTTATTTTTCTGTATTACATTGGCTATTCAGGATCTTTCATCTTTCCCTTTAATCTTTAGAATCAGTTTGTCAATATCTACAAAATAATTTTCTGGGATTTTGACTGGGATTGCTTTGAATCTATAGATCACATTGGAAAGAACTGATATCTTAATAATATTGAATCTTCCATTTTGTGAACATGGAATATCTCTGCATTTATATAGATCTTATAATTTCCCATATAGAGATCCTGTACATATTTTGTTTGATTTATATGTATTTCATTATTTTGGTGCTATTATAAATGGTATTTTTAAAATTTCAAGTTCTAATAGTTATTGTTGGTATTTAGGAAAACATTTAACTTTTGTACATTACCCTTATATCTTATTCCTTGTTATCATTATTTTTTAAATTCAGAAATGGATCTTGAATTTTGTTAAATGCAATTTTGGCATTTATTGAGCACTCATGGGGTGAAGTAAATATCCATTAAAGATAACAGCTTGCTAGGATTTTTGGTCTTTATGATTTTCTTTAATGTTAACCCAGCTTTTATAATACTTTCTTTAAGCCACAGGTTCACTAGTAAGACTAGATTTCTGCCAAAGGTTGGGTTATTTCTTCCTTTGTTGTTAAGGGTACTCACTTCTTTCTCTGCACTAGTTTATGTGCTGTTCTTTTTGCATTTTATAATGTAGTATTTGGTCCATACAAAATGTATAGAACATATATGTAAGCCGAAACTTAAAGGGACTTGTGTAAACTCACATCAAACTTAAGAAAAAGAGTGTTACCAGTACTATTGAAACAACCTTTAGTGTTATGTTTAGTGACCTTTTTTTGTGTGTCCTCTTTAAGAAATATTTTCCTATTTTGGAAGTTTTAGAGATATTCTTCTCTAAATTCCTCTGAAGTCTTATTTTTTTCTTTCATATTTAAATACTTAATCAATCTGAAATTTTTGAAGTATGTTATGAGGAAGAGATCCAATTGCATTACACTTCACATACATTGCCAATATGTGCTGGAAAAAGAAAGTCTATTTTTTTCCCAGCAATCTGTAATAATACCTCTGAAATGTATCACATTACCATATATGTGTGACACTGTTTCTAGGCCCTGCTAGTCTGTATCATTATTCAATTCGTGTACCTCTGCATCTGTATCACACTGTTTTTATTACTAAAGGTTAGTAATAAGTCTTGAGATAGTAAGGCAGATCCCCCTAATTTGTTCTTCTATGTGTTTGTCTTGGGTATTTATTTTTCCATATAGATTTTAGAATCAGCTTGTAAAGTTCCATGAAAAACTATTAGAACTTTGATTGTTATTGTGCTAGATTTATACATTAAATTGAGGGACGGAGGAAGTGGACTCTGAGTCTTCCTGTCTACGGTACAGACCTCACTTTAAGTCTTCTCTGATACCTTTCAATAAAATTTTATAATTGTCTGCATACTAGTATTAGACATGTTTAGTTATATTTATTCTATACACATATACACATATTCTCTCTCATATATATAATGAAAGTGAAAGTGGCTCAGTTGTGTCAGACTCATTGTGGCTCCATGGACTATAGGAATTCTCCAGGCCAGAATACTAGAGCGGGTAGCCATTCCCTTCTCTAAAGGATCTTCCCAACCAGGGATCGAACCTGAGTCTCCTGTATTGCAGGCAGATTCTTTACCAGCTGAGCCACTAGGGAAGCCTGAGAATACTGGAGTGAGTAGCATATCCCTTCTCCAGTGGATCTTCCCAACCAGGAATCAAATTGGGGTCTCCTGCATTACAGGTGGATTCTTTACCAGCTGAGCTACCAGGGAATCCCCCTACTATATATAGATGTGTATAAGAGACAGGAGTTTAAAATGTGAAGTCAGGAGTTAAAGTGGTCATATAAATCAAAGTAGTGTACGAGACGGAGAAGGCAATGGCACCCCACTCCAGTACTCTTGCCTGGAAAATCCCATGGACGGAGGAGGAGTGAGTAGCATATCCCTTCTCCAGTGGATCTTCCCAACCAGGAATCAAATTGGGGTCTCCTGCATTACAGGTGGATTCTTTACCAGCTGAGCTACCAGGGAATCCCCCTACTATATATTCCTATATATATCTTTAATATTCTTTATATAATTTTGTTGATTTTAAGATTGTCTTAAAAACTTACATTTCCTGAATTTCTTGTTATTGTTATATAGAAGAATTATAGAATTCTTATATATTAAGAATTAATTCTTATATATGAAGAATTATAGAATTAATACACAATTAATTTTTGTGTGTTGATTTGGTATCTATTCTCTTTGTCAAATTCTTTGTCTATAGACTACTTTGAGTTTAGCCAAATAACTTACTATCTTTTATTATCTTAAGGTGTAAGCTAGGGATTCTTGGAGTACAGTGTTAAATAGAAGTGATGGACATCCCTGTCTTGATCTTATAAGGAATACTGATTTTTCACAACTAGGAATAATATACACTATAGATTTCTGGTAGATTCACTTCTTAACAAATGCTTTTAATTTTGTCCTTACAAATAGTTGTTTTATGACTTGTGTTTTCTGC
Organism: Cephalophus harveyi; assembly: GCA_006410635.1. Classification (NCBI taxonomy): domain Eukaryota; kingdom Metazoa; phylum Chordata; class Mammalia; order Artiodactyla; family Bovidae; genus Cephalophus; species Cephalophus harveyi. The sequence goes on from SJYT01024764.1 coordinate 25,283, forward strand.
ATTGATTAGAATGATTGTATGACTTTCCTCCTTTATTTGTTAATACAGTATACTGGTTATCCATTTCTTGCCTTTCAGCTCCAAATTAATGTTTGGCCTAATCTGTGAAAATGGTCCATTTCTCTTTTTCTTCCTTATAGCAGTTGTCACAGAAGTTTGTCTGTAAAGGGCGCCAGAGACATTGTAAGGGGTAAGTTTTGCTTCTGGGTCCTGGGTTGCTGACACAGCTGGCTTCTGCTGGGCACCAGGCTTCTCCAGTGCTAGGCTCTGGCCCTCACATGACTTCTCCAGGGCCCGGCTGGTGAAAGGCATAGTGGCCAGCAGCACTCAATGGCCAGCAGCTTCCCTTGAAACCCTTTCAGCCAATAGTATACATCAAACTGATTCTGATGAGACATCTCTGTACAACATTCTTAGATACCCCAGAGGCAGATTTCTAGAAATTTCCATTGGTATGGTACCACAACAACTTTACCACCATTCTCTGAGTTGCTTCTAGTCTTTTCCAATAAGGTCAGGATTTCAACCCTTGAGCAGCAGGAATACTTTTCCTTGGGTACTTTGCCTACAAGGAACTGTTTCTTGGGCGTTCTCAGTCTAGGGGGTGGTACTCTTCCTTGGGGGATCTATCTCACCCTGGGAGGCGGAAGTCTTCCTTGGGTACTACAGATAAGCTGTGGGCTGGGGAGGTTTCACTGGATGACCGTCAGCACTGTAGGAGAACTTTCCCTGGGGTACTCTCTCAGCTCTGTTGATGAGGGTGCTTTCCTTTAGTGCTCTATCTTCGTCCATTTAGGAGGACGTCTTCCTTGGGTGATTATCTCAGTGCTAGGGGAGGACTTTCCTGTGGGTGGGTGCCCTCCATCTCAGCTATTTTGGGGAAAGGGATTTTCCTTGCTTGCTTATCAGCCATGTAGTGGGGAGTCTCTTCCTTGATTGCTCCATCTCAGCCCTGGGTTTGGGGATGTTTCTTAGATTCTGTTTCTCAGTCCTTGAGGAGGGACTCTACTTTGGGTGCTTTACATTAGCCCTGGGGCCAGGGTTTTTCCTTGGATGCTCTGTCTTTGCCATGGGTGGGAGGTGCTTTTATTTGAGTGCTCTGTCTCAACCCCATGGAGGCAGGGAGGAACTCTTCCTAGGGCCTTCTACCCAAGTAGTGTTAAAGGAGGGGCTTGTCCTTGCATGTTTGATTTCAGCCTTAGCCAAAGGGATTCTTCCTTGGGTGCTATATCTCTAATCCCAGAGGGTGGCAAAAATTCTCTGCCATACATTTCTGGGTCTCTCCAACAAGTTCTGCACATGAACCCTTTTTTTGGTGGGAGGGTATCTTCCTGTTAAGTTCCCTCTAAGCCCTGGAGAGGACTTTTCATTGGGTACTCTATTTTCAGCCAAGGTATGGTACTTTTTCTTGCATGTTTATGTCAGTACTGGGGGAGGAAGTTTCCTTGTGGACCCTATCTTAGCTATACAGTAGGAAAGCTTTCCTTGGGAGCTATATCTTAGCCTTTGTGGGGATATTTCTTTGGATGCTCTAACTGTCCTGGGAGTGGTGCTTTGCCTTGAGTGTTTTCCCAGCCCTGAAGTGTGGTTCTTTTTTGGAACTGTATCTCAGTCCTAGCAGGGATGGAAGAGGCATATTACATCTGTACTCATTGAAGAGACCGTTGGTATTAAAGCACAGAACATGCAGTAATCTTCTAAACTGTATTCCACCTTACCCCAATCCTCAATTAATTAGTTTTCCTTAATCTTTCTGTGCCTTGATTTCTTCATTTATAACAATGAGAATGGTAATCATACCTAACTCATAGGATTCTACAGAGGATTAAGTGAGTTCATATATGTTAACCATTTAGAATAGTACCTGCTGCTAGGTCACTTCAGTCGTGTCCGACTCTGTGCGACCCCATAGATGGCAGCCCACCAGGCTCTCCCATCCCTGGGATTCTCCAGGCAAGAACACTGGAATGGGTTGCCATTTCCTTCTCCAATGCATGAAAGTGAAAGTGAAGTCGCTCAGTTGTGTCCGACTCTTAGTGGCCCCATGGACTGCAGCCTACCAGGCTCCTCCATCCGTGGGATTTTCCAGGCAAGTGTACTGGAGTGGGGTGCCATTGCCTTCTCCAAGAATAGTACCTGGCAGGCAGTAAATGCTCAATGAAATGTCTTCACCCTCTTTGTATTCTAAGAAATGCAAATGTTACAGGAAAATTCTTTATCATGATTCTATTCAAATTATGGGAGGCATAGTCTTTGTTATCATTGGATGATAACAGCTTAAAGATAAGCTTCTATGCTTCTGACCCTTAACCCCCTCAATCCAGCACCTAGGTGGACATATTTGAATCTCTCTGTGTTTGGGGGTGAGGGGGCTTATATTTTCAAACTACCCTACCCTTCACCATCTGTGTGTAGCATTGGGTAAAGTGGTAATCAATATTTGTTAATGATGAATTTAAAGCATAAAAGGACACACATAAGAGAATGATTTTCCCTAA
>SJYT01024764.1:28110-58138 GCA_006410635.1 Cephalophus harveyi
ATAACACCACATATTTTAACTGCCTTATTTCATTTAGACTGGACTAAAATTAAGTTGCATTTCTGAGAACAGAGTGTTTCTTGGGGGATGAATGGCAAATTTTTCCCTGTGATTAAAACCATATTAATGGTGCAAATGCATGACTATACATACATCTGAAGACTTTCCAAAGTTGTGATGGTTGTATTTTTGTCATTAATGGAATAGGTTGATTTTTTTTTTTTAGTGAATAATGACTAATGAAGCTGATGAGTTTGCTGCTCAGCTTGAAAGCAAACTGAAAGGTCCTAGAGAATCCAACAGTCCTTCCTCATCTAAGAGAAGGTAGACTATGGCCTTTCTGATGATAAATTAGGAAGGAAGATGGTAATTATATCTTTGAGGAATGGAGAGATATAAACATTTTTGCAAGTGGAAGAGAATGAATCTAATAAGGTGCAACAAATTGGAGTTACTGCAAGAATTGGAAGGATGAAGCAGATTCCTGAGGCAGTAAGATATGATGGGCTCAACAAGAGGATAGGTCTGAATATCGCCATCTCCTGTTCATACTCTAATCCAGAGGAGTCTGACTTCTGCATCCTCTACTCCACTGAAACTGTCACATCTAGTCCCTTGTCTGCTACACATTGCCTTTAACTTCTCAGCAGTATGTGACACAGTCAGTCACTCACTCCTCCATGAAAACCTTGGGTTTCCAGAAACCACATTTTCCTGATTTCTTCCCTGTTTCATTCTTCTTTTTCAGTTGTTTCTTTTCATTCCCACCACTAAATATTGTAGGGCCCCAAATCTGGATCCTGGGCCTTCTTCCCTTGAATATACTGTCTCCCTAGATGATCTCACATCATCTAGAGCTTTAAATATGATGTGTATTTCAACAATTCCTAAATTTATACCTCGAAATGACAACTTACTCCTAAACTCCAGACTCAGATTCAAATGCATGCATGTTATCTCCACTTGCATGTCTAAGAGACATTGAAAACTTAAATCACTCTATGTGTTTAAACTGAACTCCCTCTCCTGCACTAGCCTTCTCAGCATTACAGCATTTGTCTATTTTTTCTTTTGTTGTCTGTGCTTTTAGTGTGATATCCAAGAAATTATTACCATGTCCAATGTCATGAAGCTTCTTCCCTGTTTTCTTCCAGGAATTTTATAGTTTTAGGTCTTACATTTGGGTCTTTAATCTGCTTTGAGTTAATTTTTGTTTATGGTATAAGGTAAGGTACAGCTTCATTCTTTTTTATGTGGATATCCAGTTTTCCCAACACCATTTCTTTTTAAAGCACTCATTTCTCCATTGAATAGTCCTGACACCCATGCAGAAGAGCAGTTGACCATATACATGAGGGTTTATTTCCAGAATCTCTATTCTGTTCCATTGATCTATTTGTATGTCTTTATACCAGTAACATACTGTTTTAATTACTATAGCTTTGAAATATGTTTTGAAATCAGGAATGTAAGTCTTCCAATTTTATTCTTAAAAAATTTTTTTTGTCTGTTTGGCATCCCTTGAGATTCCATAGGAATATTAAAATCTAATTTTCTATTTCTGTAAAAGATGACTTTAGAATTTTGACAGGAATTATATTGTAGATTGCTTTGGTTAATATGGGCATCTTAACAATACTGAATCTTCCAATCCATGAACATGGGATGCCTGTCTATTTATTTGTGTCTTCTCTAATTTCTTTCAGTGATGTTTGGGTAGTTTTCAGTGTACAAATCTTTCACCTTCTTTGTTAGGTTTATTTTTAAGTATTATTTTGCTGTTCTTTTAGATGGAATTGTTTTCTTAAGTTCCACTTGAGATTGTTCTGTTAGTGTATAGAAATGCAACTTATTTATGTATGTTGATTTTGTATCCTGTAACTTTCCATGAGGTTTCATTTTATAATCCCACATGCACTGTAAGCTCCTTTTTGTATCCCTCACAATGTGTTGTACCACATAGGTGTTTTGGGATCTTTGGTTAATGAAATACCTGTTTATTTTCAGATTTAGAAGAAGATTCAGGACCTTGAGAATGTACTAGAAAAATAAATTCCCACCATATTCACAACAAAGTTAATTACATAAAAACATAATCCTATTAACACTATCAGTGAGAAACATTGACATGTTTGCTGTGCTGTAGGGTGGTGCTGGGAGAAGGCAATGGCATCCCACTCCAGTACTCTTGCCTGGAAACTCCCATGGACAGAGGAGCCTGGTAGGCTGCAGACCATGGGGTCGCTGAGTCAGACACGACTGAGCGACTTCACTTTCACTTTTCACTTTCATGCATTGGAGAAGGAAATGGCAACCCACTCCAGTGTTCTTGCCTGGAGAATCCCAGGGATGGCGGAGCCCAGTGGGCTGCCATCTGTGGGGTCGCACAGAGTCGGACACGACTGAAGCGACTTAGCAGCAGCAGCAGCAGGGTGGTGCTGGATATTGCTGAAGTTCCCTAGAATATGACATTCAAGGGAATTGCCTTCCAGAGGTTAAGAAAAACCAGTGAAGCTTTAATGCTATGATTCTATGTCAGTAAAGTCTGGCTTTGGTCCTAAGAATTTTCTTTGAAAACATAGTTTGCTTTCTTATTTATTTGTTTTCCCCTTGAGGAGGGATGTGTTATTAACTCATCAGGCTAAATACTATTACATTCCTGTTTGTGCAGCAAGTCACATTGCTGGTATTTATAACTATCTTCTTTTAATACCCTTGTCCTCAACCAGTACTCAGCTCTTCATAGTTCTTTTCCTGGGAGGTGACTCAACATTCATTCTTGAATGCTTTGGCCACTAGATATTCTGCTTCAATTAGATTTACAATTATCCACTGTTAGTTGCTCAGTTGCATCCGATTCATTGGGGCCCCTTGGACTGTAGCCAGCCAGGCTTCTCTGTCCATGGAATTCTCCAGGCAAGAATACTGGAGTGGGTAGCCATTCCCTTTTCCAGAGGATCTTCCCAACCCAGGGATCAAACCTGTGTCTCCTGCATTGCAAGCCAATTCTTTACTCTCTGAGCCACCAGGGAAACCAAGGCAATTCCAGAAAAACATCTATTTCTGTTTCATTGACTATGCTAAAGACTTTGACTGTGTGAATCACAACAAACTGGAAAATCCTTAAAGAGATGGAAATACCAGACCACTTTACCTGTCCTCTGAAAAACCTGTACGCAGGTCTAGAAGCAACAGTTAGAACCAGACATGGAACAGTGGACTGGTTCCAAATTGGGAAAGGAATACATCAAGGCTGTATATTGTTGCCCTGCTTATTTAATTTGTATGCAGAGTACATCATCTGAAATGCTGGGCTGGGTGAATCATAGCTGAAATCAAGACTTCTGGGAGAAATATTAACAATCTCATATATGCAGATGATACCACTCTATGGCAAAAAGTGAAGAGGAACTAAAGAGCCTCTTGATGAGGGTGAAGAGGAGAGTGAAAAAAACTGGCTTAAAACTCAACATTCAGAAAACTAAGATCGTGACATCCGGTCCTATCACTTCATGGCAAATAGATGGGGGAAAAGTGGAAACAATGACACATTTTGGGCTCCAAAATCACTGTGGATGGTGACTATAGCCATTATATTAAAAGACACTTTGCTCCTTAGAAGAAAAGCCATGATCAACCTAGACAGCGTATTAAAAAGCAGAGACATCATTTTGCTAACAAAGGTCCATATAGTCAAAGCTATGGTTTTTCCAGTAGTCATGTATAGATGTGAGAGTCTTCATAAAGAAGACTGAGCACTGAAGAATTGATGCTTTTGTATTTGCATAAGTGAGTCTCCCAAAAGTCATTTTACTTCAGGATGATGGGAAACACAAGAACAATGAATTCCATGAACACTGCTCCATTTCTGCACTCATTTCCTGTGAAACGGGCTCCTCATTTAGAAATGATGCTGATTGGAATACCGTGATGATGAATAAGGCATTTTTCAAGTCTATAAATATTGGTTTCTCAAAAGCAGTTCAGGTGGGAAGGAAAATCCATTTCTAGAGTGTTTGAACATGGACAAAGCACTGCCCCTTCCTTAATGAAAGTGAGCCAGTGTAATCACCTGCCACCTGGTAGTAGCAGGCAGATTAATCTAGAGACTGGTGTCATATTGAGGGCTCGGTATTGGCCTCTGCTTTTTGCAGATTGGGCCTTCAGCAGTGATTATAGTGAGATCAGTCTTGCTGAGTAGAAGCCCATGTTGCTGAGCAAAACCTCCATCCTTGCGATTTGGCCACTTGGTTCTTGAGTTCATTGGATTATGACCTGAATGCTAGAGAAAGAGACTGATTGAGGTCTAGATGATGAATACCTATCCATCGGATTATTAAAATTCTGCTCTGGTAAGCTTATGTACAGAGAATTCTCACAAGACACAAGTATCTTCATATCATGTATCCATTTGGACAGGTGTATCCACATACTTTTTCCCTGGACCTCCTTGTCCCAAGTGTTCAATTATGCATCCTCAAAGTCCTTGATCCTTCAGCCAATGAAGTGGACGTGACCTAGGCATGGCTATACACTCATACTTGTGGCCATCTCTCCTGGCAGAAGGAACGACAGATGCACTGCTCAAAGTTCTTCCCTGGGAGGATTACCCTTCACCATGTCCTTCCAGGCTGTCCCAAAGTGGACTGGACTGATGCAGCTGTCCACTTCTGGCTTGAGTGGTAGGCAGGATTCTCAGTGTGCCCTTCAAGATTCCAGTCTTCTGGTTATTTAATCAGTCTCTAACATGAGTACTGCTGTGGTGGGATTTTTTTTTTTAATGAAAAATGAGTTTTATTTTGGTGGCACTGAAAGAAAAACAAGCAGAACAACAGTATTTCTACACTGAGGTGAAAGCAATGTTTAAACTTTCTTAGCAATGAAATGTATTCCAAAAGAAAGTATGTTTCATGAAGATTCCAAAGTACAGGTGAATTTTAACATAACAGTACAGGAATCTGTAATACTGAAGATGACTCTCTTGTGACAGGATGTTTAACAAACATTTTTTAAAATGATAGAGGCAGTGAAGCAATCTCTTTTATAACTGTGTCAAGAGTGATATGGTTTTTCCCATTAATACTCTAACAATTTCTTTTTAATACTTTTTACTGCTGTGACAATTTTACAGAAATTCTGCTGTACTTAAAATAAGCTTTGTTATTAAACTTAAAAGCTTTTGCACAGCAAAGAAAACCATAAGCAAAATGAAAAGACAACCTATAGAATGAGAGAGAATATTTGCAAATGATGCAACTGACAGGGATTAATTTCCAAAATATATAAACAGTTCACAGCTCAATAGCAATCCCCCCCACAAAAAATCCAACCCAATAAAGAATGGACTGAAGACCTAAATAGACATTTCTCCAAAGAAGACACACAGATGGCATTTTTCTCCAAAGAAGACACACACATGGAAAGATGCTCAGTGTCTCCAATTCTTAGAGAAATGAAAATCAAAGCTACAGTGAGGTATCACCTCATACCAGTCAGAATGGCCATCATCAAAATATCTATAAATATCAAATCTAGAAAGGATGTGGATAAAAGGGAACTCTCCTATACTATTGGAATGTAAATTGGTGCAACATCAATGTAGAACAATGTGGAGGTTCCTTACACTAAAAATGTAGTTACCATATGTCCAGAAATCCCAATCCTGGGCATATATCCTGAAAAGATGAAAACTCTAACTCAAAAACGTACATGCATCCCATCTGTCAGCACTACAACAGATCTACAACAGCCAACACATGGAAGCAACCTAAATGTCCATCAACAGGTGAATGGATAAAGAAGATGTGGTACTATATATACAATGGAATACTACTCAGCCATAAAAAGAATGAAATAATGTCATTTGCAGCAACATGGATGGACCTAAAGATTATCATGACTAAGTGAAGTAAATCATAAAGAGATAAATATCATATGATATCATTTATATGTGGAATCTAAAACATACACATGAACTTATTTACAAAACAGAAACAAACTTGCAGACATACCAGTAAAATCAAACTTATGGTTACCAAAGGGGAAAGTGGGTAGGGGAGGGATAAATTAGGAGTTTCAGATTAGTAGATGCATATTGCTGCTGCTGCTGCTAAGTCGCTTCAGTCGTGTCCGACTCTGTGCGACCCCATAGATGGTAGCCCACCAGGCTCCCCCGTCCCTGGGATTCTCCAGGCAAGAACACTGGAGTGGGTTGCCATGTCCTTCTCCAATGCATGAAAGTGAGAAGTGAAAGTGAAGTCGCTCAGTCGTGTCCGACTCTTAGCGACCCCATGGACTGCAGCCTTCCAGGCTCCTCCGTCCATGGGATTTTCCAGGCAAGAGTACTGGAGTGGGGTGCCATTGCCTTCTCCAAGATGCATACTACTTTATATAAAATAGAAAAAGAACAAGGTCCTATTGTATAGAACAGGGAACTATAATCAGTATACTGGAGTGGGTTGCCATGCCCTCCTCCAGGGGATCTTTCCAATCCAAGGATCAAACCCAGGTCTCCTGCATTGCAGGCAGATTCTTTACCATCTGAGCCACCAGGGAACCCAAATGAACCATAACGGAAAAGAATATGAAAAAGAATACATGTGTATATGTATAATGGAACCACTTGGTAGTACATCAGAAACTGACACAACACTGTAAGTCAACAGTACTTCAATAAAAATAGTAGTAAACCTTTATTTTCACTTATCTCTGAATAAAATTTAGTAGTTCTTACAAGCATGAATGTGCTTTAGGAGACAGATCCAAAAAAATATTTCTACAATTTGTATCAAAGAGTGTTCTGTCTACGCTTCCCTCTAGGAGTTTTATGGCTTCTGGTCTTACATTTAAGTCTTTAATCCATTTTGAGTTTATTTTTGACATGGTTTTAGAGAATGTTCTAATTTCATTCTTTTACACATAGCTGTTCAGTTTTCCCAGAACCTCTTATTGAAGAGACTATCTTTTCTCCATTGCACATTCTTTCTTCCTTTGTCATACATTGACCATAGGTGCATAAGTTTATTTCTGGGCTCTTTATCCTCTTCCATTGATCTTCAAAATCAAACACACATTGATTTGTGTATTTTTGTGCCAGTACTATACTGTTTTAATGATTCTAGCTTTGTAATATAGTCTAAAGTCAGGATGTTTGACTGCTTCAGCTCTGTTCTTTCTTAAGATTGTTTTGGCTATTCTGGGTCTTTTGTGTTCCATACAAACTTTAAAATTATTTTTTTCTAGTTTAGTGAAAAATGCCATTGGTGGGTTTTTTAATTAATTAATTTTTTATTGAAGGATAACTGCTTTACAGAATTTTGCAGTTTTCTATCAAACCTCAACACGAATCAGCCATAGGTATACATATATACCCTCCCTTTTGAACCTCCCTCCCATCTCCCTCCCCATCCCACCACTCTAGGTTTATAGAGAGCCCCTGTTTGAATTTCCTGAGCCATACAGCAAATTCCCATTGACTATCTATTTTACATATGGTAGTGTAAGTTTCCATGTTACTCTTTCCATACATCTCACCCTCTCCTCCCCTCTCCCCATGTCCATAAGTCTATTCTCTATGTCTGTTTCTCTGTTGTTGCCCTGTAAATAAATTCTTCACTACCATTTTTCTAGATTCCATATATATGTGTTCAGTTCAGTTCAGTCACTCAGCTGTGTCACTTTGCGACCCAACAGACTGCATCATGCCAAGCTTCCCTGTCCATCACCGACTCCTGGAGCTTGCTCAAACTCATGTTCATTGAGTCGGTGATGCCATCCAACCATCTCATCCTCTGTCATCCTCTTCTCCTCCTGCCTTCAATCTTTCCCAGCATCAGGGTCTTTTCCAATGAGCTGGTTCTTCGCATCAGGTGGCCAAAGTACTGGAGTTTCAGTTTCAGCATCAGTCCTTTCAATGAATATTCAGGACTGATTTCCTTTAGTATGGACTAGCTGGATCTTCTTGCTGTTCAAGGGACTCTCAAGAGTCTTCTCCAACACCATAGTTCAAAAACTTCAGTTCTTTGGTACTCAGCTTTCTTTATAGTCCAACTCTCACATCCATACATGACTACTGGAAAAACCATAGCTTTGACTAGACAGACCTTTGTTGGCAAATTAATGTCTCTGCTTTTTAATATGCTGTCTAGTTTGGTCACAGCTTTTCTTCCAAGGAGCAAATATTTTTTAATTTCAGGGCTGCAATCACCATCTGCAGTGATTTTGGAGCCCCCCAAAAGTAGTCTCTCACTGTTTCCATTGTTTTCCCATCTATTTGCCATGAAGTGATGGGACCAGATGCCATGATCTTTGTTTTCAGAATGTTGAGTTTTAAGACAACTTTTTCACTCTCCTCTTTCACTTTCATCAAGAGGCTCTTTATTTTTATTTTTATTTTTTCGCTTTCTGCCATAAGGGTGGTGTCATCTGTGTATCTGAAGGTGAAGGTGAAGTCGCTCAGTCGTGTCCGACTCTTTGCGACCCCAGGGACTGTAACCTACTAGGCTTCTCCGTCCATGGGATTCTCCAGGCAAGAATACTGGAGTGGATTGCCATTTCCTTCTCCAGGGGGTCTTCCCGACCCAGGGATCAAACCCAGGTCTCCCACATTGGAGGCAGATGCTTTAACCTCTTGAGGTTATTGATATTTCTCCTGGAAATTTTGATTCCAGCTTGTGCTTCATGCAGTCCAGCGTTTCTCATGATGTACTCTGCATATAAGTTAAATAAGCAGGGTGACAATATAGAGCCTTGATGTACTCCTTTCCCAATTTGGACCAGTCTGTTGTTCCATGTCCAGTTCTAACTGTTACTTCCTGACCTGCATACAGATTTCTCAGGAGGCAGGTTAGGTGGTTTGGTATTTACATCTCTTGAAGAATTTTCCACACTGTTTTTGTGATCCACACAGTCAAAGACTTTGGCATAGTCAATAAAGCAAAAGTAGATGCTTTTCTGGAACTCTCTTGCTTTTTTGATGATCCAGCAGATGTTGGCAATTTGATCTCTGGTTCTTCTGACTTTTCTAAATCCAACTTGAACATCTGGAAGTTCACAGTTCATGTACTGTTGAAGCCTGGCTTGGAGAATTTTGAACATTACTTTGCTAGCATGTGAGATGAATGCAGTTGTGTAGTAGTTTGAGCATTCTTCGGCATTGCCTTTCTTTGGGATTGGAATGAAATTTCCAGTTCTGTGGCCACTGCTGAGTTTTCCAAATTTGCTGGCATATTGAGTGCAGCACTTTGACAGCATCATCTTTCAGGATTTGAAACAGATCAACTGGAACTGCATCACCTCCTCTAGCTTTGTTTATGGCAATGCTTCCTAAGCCCATTTGACTTTGCATTCCGGGATGTCTGGCTCCAGGTGAATAATCACACCATTGTGATTATCTGGATCATGAAGATCTTTTTTGTACAGTTCTTCTGTGTTTTCTTGCCACCTCTTCTTAACATCTTCTGCTTCTGTTAGGTCCATATCATTTCTGTCCTTTATTGAGCCCATCTTTGCATGAAATGTTCCCTTGATATCTCTAATTTTCTTGAAGAGATCTCTAGTCTTTCCCATTCTGTTGTTTTCCTCTATTTCTTTGCATTGATCGCTGAGGAAGGCTTTTTTTTTTTAATCTCTCCTTGCTTTTCTTTGGAACTCTGCATTCAAATGGATATATGTGTTAGAATATGATATTTATCTTTCTCTTTTGGACTTACTTCACTCTGTATAACAGATTCTAGATTCATCCACCTCATTAGAACTGACTCAAATGCATTCCTTTTTATGGTTGAGTAATAGTCAATTGTGTATATCTACCACAACTTCCTTATCCATTCATCCATCAATGGACATCTAGGTTGCTTCCATGTTCTAGCTATTGTAAATAGTGCTGCAATGAACAATGAGATACATGTGTCTTTTTCAATTTTGGTTTCCTCAGGGTATATGCCTAGGAGTGGGACTGCTGGGTCATATAATGGTTTTATTCCTAGTTTTTTAAGGAATCTCCACACCATCTTCCATAGTGGCTATATCAATTTACATTTCCAACAACAGTGCAAGAGTTTCCCTTTTCTCCACACCCTCTCCAGCATTTATTGTTTGTAGACTTTTTGATGAGGGCCATTCTGACTGGTGTGAGGTGATATCTCATTGTAGTTTTGATTTGCATTTCTCTAATAATGAGCAATGTTGAGCATCTTTTCATGTGTTTGTTAGCCGTCTGTATGTCTTCTTTGAAGAAATGTCAGTTTAGGTCTTTTTCCCACCTTTTGATTGGGTTTTTTGTTTTTCTGGCATTGAGTTGCATGAGCTGTTTTCATATTTTGGAAATTAATCCTTTGTATTGTAGCAGCAGCAGTAGTTGTTTCATTTGCTATTATTTTCTTCCATTCTGAGGGTTGTCTTTTCACCTTGCTTATAGTTTCCTTTGCTGTGCAAAAGCTTTTAAGTTTAATCAGGTCACACTTGTTTACTTTTGTTTTTATTTCTGTTACTCTAGGAGGTGAGTCATAGAGGATCTTGCTTTGATTTATGTCATCGAGTGTTCTGCGTATGTTTTCCTCTAAGAGTTTTATAGCTTTGGTCATACATTTAGGTCTTTAATCCATTTTGAGTTTATATTTGTGTTTGGTGTTAGGAAGTGTTCTAATTTCATTCTTTTACATGTAGCTGTCCAGTTTTCCAAGCACCATTTACTGAAAAGGCTGTCTTTGCCCCATTGTATATTCCTGCCTCCTTTGGTGCATGGGTTTTTTTATGGTCTTTCTATCTTGTTCCATTGGTCTATATTTCTGTTTTTGTGCCAGTACCATACTGTCTTGATGACTGTAGCTTTGTAATATAACCTGAAGTTAGAAAGCTTAATTCCTCCAGCTCCATTCTTTTTTCTCAAGACTGCTTTGGCTATTCAGGGTCTTTCATGTTTCCATATGAATTGTGAATTTTTTGTTCTAGTTCTGTGAAAAAGGCCATTGGTAATTTGACAGGGATCACATTGAATCTGTAGATTGCATTTGGTAGTACAGTCATTTTCACAACATTGATTCTTTCTACCCAGGAACATGGAATATCTCTCCATCGGTTTATATCATCTTTGATTTCTTTCATTAGGGTCTTATAATTTTCTGTGTACAGTTCTTTAGTCTCCTTAGATAAGTTTATTCCTAGATATTTAATTCTTTTTGTTGCAATGGTGAATGGGATGATTCTTTAATTGCTCTTTCTGATTTTTCATTGTTAGTATATAGAAATGTAGGTGATTTCTGTGTATTGATTTGGTATCCTGCAACTTTGCTAAATTCGCTGATTAGCTCTAGTAATTTTCTCATGCTATCTTTAGGGTTTTCTATGTACAGAATCATGTCATCTGCAAGCAGTGAGAGCTTTACTTCTTCTTTTCCCATCTAGATTCCTTTTATTTATTTTTCTTCTCTGATTGCTGTAGCTAGGACTTCCAGAACTATGTTGAATATTAGTGGCAAAAGTAGACACCCTTGTCTTGTTCCTGATCTTAGGGGGAATGCTTTCTGTTTTTCACCATTGAGAATAATGTTTGTTGTAGGCTTATCATATATGGCCTTTCCTAAGTTGAGATAGGTTCCCTCTGTGCCCATTTGTTGAATAGTTTTAATCATAAATAGGTGCTGAATTTTGTCAAAGGCTTTTTCTGCATCTATTGAGATGATCATATGGTTTTGATCTTTCTATTTGTTAATATGGTGTATCACATTGATTGATTCCCATATATTGAAGAATACTTGCATCCCTGGAATAAACTCAGCTTGATCATGGTGTATGAGCTTTTTGATGTGTTGCTGAATTCTGTTTGCTAAAATTTTATTGAGGATTTTTGCAGCTATATTCATGAGTGATATTGGCCTGTAATTTTCTTTTTTTGTGTTGTCTTTGTCTGATTTCAGTTTCAGTGTGATGGTGGCCTCATAGAACGAATTTGGAAGTGTTCCTTCCTCTGCAACTTTTGGAAAGAGTTTTAGAAAGGTAGGCATTAGCTCTTCTTTAAATGTTTGATAGAATTCTCCTGTGAAGCCATCTGGTCCTGGGCTTTTGTGTTTTGGGAGATTTTTGATCACAGCTTCAATTTCAGTGCTTGTAATTGGGTTGTTCATAATTTCTATTTCTTCCTGTTTCAGTCTTGGCAGATGAACTTTTCTGAGAATCTGTTCCTTTCTTCCAAGTTATCTATTTTATTGCCATATAGTTGTTTATAACAGTCTCTTATAATCCTTTGTATTTCTGCATTGTCTGTTGTAACCTCTCCTTTTACATTTCTAATTTTGTTGCTTTGATTTTTCTCTCTTTTCTTGATGAGTCTGGCTAAGTGTTTGTCAATTTTTTTATCATCTCAAAGAATCAGCTTAAGGTTTTATTAATGTTTACTATTGTTTCTTTCATTTCTTTTTCATTTATTTCTGCTTGGATCTTTATGATTTCTTTCTACTTATTTTGGCTTTTTTTCTTCTTCTTCATTTTCCAGTTGCTTTAGGTGTAAAGTTAGGTTGTCTATTTGATGCTGATGTTTTTCTTGTTTCTTGACATAGGATTTTATTATAAACTTCGCTATAGAACTGCTTTTGCTACACCCCACAGGTTTTGAGTTGTGTTCTCATTGTCATTTGTTTCTAGAAGTTTTTTGAAATTCCTTTTGATTTCTTCAGTAACGTGTTGGTTATTTAGAAATGTGTTGTTTAATCTCCATGTGCTTGTGTTTCTTACAGTTTTCTTTCTTATAACTGATATCCAGTCTCATAACATTGTGGTCAGAGAAGACACTTGATATGCTTTTAATTTGCTTAAATTTACTGAGGTTTGATTTGTGACCCAAGATGTGGTCTATCTCTACACACTTTTTACTATCAACTTGTCAATTTCCAGAAAAATGCAACATGGTGGAATTTTAGGTAGCATTAGGGCTTCCCAGGTGGTGCTAGTGGTAAAGAACCTGTTTGCCAATACAGGAGATGTAAAAGATGTGAGTTTGATACCTGGGTTGGGAAGATCCTCTGTAGGAAGACGTGGAAACCCAGTCCAGTATTCTTGCTTGGAGAATTCCATGGACAGAGGAGCCTGGTGGGCTACAGTCCATGGGGTGCAAAGAGTTGGACATGATTGAAGCAATTTAGCACACTCACACAGTAGAGATAATTTTGGGGGAGAATTGACAGTAATGACTCAATAACAAATCTTTCAGTCCATGCAAAAAGTATTTTTCTCCATTTACTGAGGTCTTTAATTTCTTTTAGTAATGTTTTATACTTTTTGTGTTGTTCATGCTCAGTCATATCTGACTCTTTGTGATCCCAGGGACTGTTGTCCGCCAGGCTGCTCTGTCCATGAGATTTTCCCAGCAAGAATATTAGTTGCTATTTCCTTTTGTGTTGTGCTCTAGCACTATTTACTTAGATTTAGATATTTGATGTTTTTGATCCTGTTTTCAGTTGTATTTAAAACTACATATTCTAGTTATTTGTTGCTATTATATGGGAATAATAATAACTAAAAAGTGGCTATTATTTTAACTAATAAGTAAAAGCTGTCTCTTATACACATCTGATTATTGAGTTTTAGTTCAGGAGAGATATTAGTACAAAGGCCTATAGTTTTCCTTTCTTCAAATATCCTTGTGAGATATTATCAGTTTATATTGACCTTCTAAAATGAAGACAAAGAAAAGGAATTATTTCCCCTAACAAGAGTCGACACAGATTGGTTATTACTCCCTCAAAGAAGTAATCCACTTTTTTGTTGATGAGAGTTGTCCATTTCCCAAGCATTCTGATTACTCACGGTTATACCACATTTGGCTTTTTGACACAACCTTGTGTATTAACTTCCTCCATTTTTAGACTGGATTAAAATTAAGTGGTGTTTTCTGGAAAGATTATTTGTTGAGGTATGGTAAATATTGGACCATGAATAAAACTCAAATTAGTGATTCACTTTCTTGTTTGTATATACATACACAAACTGTCTGCAATTTTGTGATTGTTGGATTTTTGTTGTGAATGGAACCTGTGCATTGATGTTTTTCAGGAAACGATGAGTGATGAAACAGAGTTGGCTGTAGAGCCTGAAAAACAAATGGAACTTTGCAGAGAACCCAAGAGTCCTTCTGCATTTAAGGAAAAGCTGAGTGTGGACCTGCTGTCAGTGAAACAGGAAGAGGAAGGAGAGTCCTATTCTGGAACTTCATCCGAGTCCATGGAAGATAGTAAGGATGACTGTTCTCACCTCCTCTTCATGATCTTACCCAGTTAAGTGTGGATTCTGCCACCTCCACTTTACTGGAACTGTTCTCATCAATCTCTCCAGTTTTGGCTGAGATTGACATTAATTTCTCAGCTATATTTGACACAGTTGTTAACTCCCTCCTTCACGGAAACTTTCTTGGACTCCCATATTCCAAGGTCTACTGGTTTTCTTCTCATATTTGTAACCCCCTTTCGTTCTTTCCCCCCCTACTTTCCCTTGTCATTTTCCCTACATATATTATTGTAAAGAGTCCTGAATCCCACCATTTTTCTCTATCATCTCTAGTCTACTCTGATGTGAACTTTCAACAAGATACTACAATAGTTTCTTAGTTTCTTATCTGATCTGATCCCCATTCTTGCTAGTCTGACCCTCACTGTCTAACCCTGCAGCCAGAGTGGTCATGTCAACACAGAAATCAGATCACACCACATCCATGCTGAAAATGCCTCATTACCTTTCCTTGGCACTCAGAACACAATATGAGCTCCTGACTCTGGTCTACCAGCTCTGCACGACCTGGGCCCACCATCCTCTCCTAACACGTGTCCTCTGCATGGGCACAGGCCGGCTCTCTCTCCTCCTCCAGCCTCTGCCCAAAGGACCCCTGCTCAGAAGGCTCTGTCTGACCTCATGGTCCACTGGGGCTCCCCCTCCTGCCCTCTGTCCCCTCCCTGCTTTCTTCTCCCCGAACACGAATTTGAACTGTAATTATTTTGTTGGATCATAGTACACTTCCTGCCTGGCCTTCCCATGAGCATGGACGTTCCATAAGGGAGGGGACCGTTTCTTTGTGTGCTGTTGGAGGCCTCCCCCAGCTCCTGGCACAGTGCTCAGCACAGAGGACGATGAGTCAATGGAGGAAAGGTGTTAGACCTGGAGTAAAAAGAAATTCACTTTTTTGAGACAGAAAAGATGGATGAGGATGATCATGTACTGACAGGGATTTGGGGTGATAGACTGTGGATATCAGACATCTTGACATGGAGTGAGACTTACAGCTTTTCAACTCATACAGAGCATTGAGAAGATATTAAATCATGAGTGCCAGGGCTCTATGAATGTTTGCATAGTAGTTGAACTGTTCAGATACATTTCTGTAAGTACTGAGAGTGTCAAGAGAGAAAAAGTGTTCTGTTGTGTGCTCCTTGCTCAGTCCTATTTATGGGATCTGATATTTCCACTTGCAACATCTTCCTGCTCTGTGAAATAACTAATTCCCTAGAAACTGAAGAGCACATAGATGTCCCCGTGGGGGTAATTGAGCACAAATATCTTTCAGTTCAAACTCTATATTAGGTTTCTAGGAGCTCTTGTCATTTACAATATCCATGAGGAAGGGAGTGGAAGTGGTCATGCTCCACATGATGGCTTCTTGTCAAAATCTATTCCAGCGGACCTCATAGATTTGGCAGGTGGTGGTATTCTATCCAACCAGTTGGGTTCTCTGTCTGATGACTTAACCAGCCTCAGCAAGGGTGGGCTGATTCACAGACCTTCTAGTAATGCCCTTTAGGAGGACTCATTACCAGCTGTCTTTTTGCAGATGAACAAAAAATCTTGATAATGGCTTCTTTGGGAATGATGCTAACTAAATTGTTATTAAGTCCAGAGGAAATCAATGCTGATATAAAATGTGAATTAAAGAAGGAAATTCAGCAACCTGAACAAAGTAAGTAGTATAACAATTTCTATTAGAAAAGAAGCACCAAAAAAAAAAAAAAAAAAAAAAAAAACCCAACCATGCAGAGTCTCTCTCATTCTATGATTTAGGATAGATTCAACCTAAGTCTTGAGGTTCATTTGTTGCCCAAGTTGGGTTTTCACATAATTTAGGATAGCTTCTTTTTATTTTGACTATAATATTACACTGCACCTTTTTGGGGGGTTATTTTAATTTTTGCTTGGTTATTGCTTGCAAGAATTCCATTGGTAGATATGTTCAGGCATCATGACTGACACATGTAAAACACATACCCTATGTAACATTTTATCAATTGAATATCTGAAGTAGCAGATACACCAAGACTGAGTTCTACCATCTTTTCATATTTTGAGAAATAACTGAAGATTTTAAAACTATATCTCTAGGATATTAAAAAATCTTCAGATTGCTTAAAACAGTGCAAGGACCACCAGAAGTGAGGAAGCAATTTGTTGAATTTGCTATCAAGGAAGCAGCAAGGTGGGTCTAAAGAGGAATTCTCCAAATTTTTTAATAGCTCAATGCAATGTTGGGGTGAGGGGTGGGTACAGGTCCCACCTTGTGTTTCTCACTGGGTCCTTTGTGAAAGTTAATGCTGTCTCCACAGTTCAGTTCAGTTCAGTCGCTCAGTCGTGTCCAACTCTTTGCGACTCCATGAATCACAGCACGCCAGGCCTCCCTGTTCATCACCATCTCTCGGAGTTCACTCAGACTCACATCCATCAAGTCAGTGATGCCATCCAGCCATCTCATCCTCGGTCTTCCTCTTCTCCTCCTGCCCCCAATCCCTCCCAGCATCAGAGTCTTTTCCAATGAGTCAACTCTTCGCATGAGCTGGCTAAAGTACTGGAGTTTCAGCTTTAGCATCATTCCTTCCAAAGAAATCCCAGGGTTGATCTCCTTCAGAATGGACTGGTTGATCTCCTTGCAGTCCAAAGGACCCTCAAGAGTCTTCTCCAACACCACAGTTCAAAAGCATCAATTCTTCGGCGCTCAGCCTTCTTCACAGTCCAATTCTCACATCCATACATGACCACAGGAAAAACCACAGCCTTGACTAGACGGACCTTAGTCGGCAAAGTAATATCTCTGCTTTTGAAAATGCTATCTAGGTTGGACATAACTTTACTCAGGTTAATATTACCTGAGTCTGTCTCATTCTTCCAAGCCCAAGGGGACTTCTGTTCACACAAGAATTTGATTGGGCCTTGAATCTCAGTTGATACTCTGTATTTGCTGGATTGTCTTTTACCATCAGGGTCCACTTACTATTCCCAAGTGGATTCTAAGTTCCTCTTTCTATCCCCCACAGTGCTGCCCATGTCCTTTCATTGGTTA
Organism: Cephalophus harveyi; assembly: GCA_006410635.1. Taxonomy (NCBI): domain Eukaryota; kingdom Metazoa; phylum Chordata; class Mammalia; order Artiodactyla; family Bovidae; genus Cephalophus; species Cephalophus harveyi. Next base: position 45,419 of record SJYT01024764.1, read on the forward strand.
TCTTTGTTACTGTCATGTCTCTTCATTTTCAGATTTAAAAGCCAAGTCTTAATTGATCGCCTTGAGAAGGTACTAGAAAGAATGGAATATGGCTACTCTTTCAACAAAGATTATTAAGCCTAAAACATATAATCCAGTTATCTCAATGATCAGTGAAAAAAGAAGATCAAATTGCTGTTTTCTAGAGTAGAGTGAAGTGCTGTTGTAATCTCCTAGTCTCCTAGCATGTGTTTAAAAGTCTTGCCTTCCAGAGGCTATGAAAAAGCAGTGGAACTTTTTAATATTATAAATTTCTGTTAGCAAAAAGCGGGCTTTTGCCCTAAGAACTCATTTGAATGGATAATTCATGTGTGTGTGTTTGTTTCTTTCCCACCTGGCATGATGGATTATTAACACATCAGTTTACTTACATCCCTTGTTTTGCAGCAGGTCACATTATTGTAACTGGTGTTTAAAATGGCATCCTGTAATACTTATTTCTTGTTCCCTTTGCCCTGAGACTGTACCTTAGCTGGTCTTGGTGTTTGGCCTAGGGGGTGGGTTGACTCAATCCTCCATTCCTAAAGGATCTGGACTATTAGATATCCTGTCTGATTTGGATTGTTGTAATTTCCCATATACCTTCATCACAAAAACATGGGAGTATTAGGAGAGGCTCTAGATATTCTGCATATATTTCTCCTAGCCACTGAATGGTAGCAACCCAGTTTCTTTTGGTAGTCAGATTCCATCATTCCAGCCAGCACAGAAACCCCCTTCATGCCTGTTGGTTAAGAGTAATGAGCAGTCCAAAGTGGCTAACTGGCAGTCTTTCTTGACTGCCATTTCAATGAGTCATTATTGGGTCCCATGTTGATAAAATTTCTCCATTTGGAAGGAAGACATCTAGTCTAGCAGAGTTGAAAGTTGTGAGGGTAGGAAGAAAATTTTTGCTAGTGGGTATGTAGCAGTTCCTCAATTATGTTGCCCTAGTTCCAAAAGGAACTGACACCAGGCTGGAACTGTAACTTAGACTTCAAAGAGTCATCTCACTATTTACTGAGCTGGCCAATTCAGGATCATAGGGAACATCCTAAGACCAGTGAAATCCAAAAGAAGATACAAAGCCTAACTTTTGCCTTCAGGTCTTATTCCTTCTGTTGCTGCCTGATTCACACCCTGAGTTTAACAGCTTGTATCTTAAGTCCCGAGAAACAAAGTTAAGTCTAATGAAGACATCTGAGGTTAGCAGATAAGGGTATGAGAAGGGGTAAAAACAAAAGATATTTGGTCAATATGTATGTAAACATATTTATATCAAAATAAGAAAGGAATACTCATAGTGATTCCAGTCCTTGTTTCTGAAAGCAGTCATATGGTCTTTTCTTTCATTACCCATTACGTATTCTCTTTGTCCTCAACAAGCACCTTCTCTGGAGAGGGTCATTTTCCTGATAGGGTGATGCAAAGTTTCCTTCCTGTGGTTCACTGCCATTAGCAATCCTGAATGAATTAGGTTGTTGTAGTTTCCATTGATGTTAATCACTGGACATAGCAGTATTAAGAGGTGCTCTGTACAATCTACTGCACTCCAAATATATTCTTCCTTATTCCCATTATAAATGAGAGGCCTTGAAACAATCAAATCCCAGACATGACCTAGTTTACAGATCCAAAACCTTATAAATGAAGGAGAGGCCTCTTGAGGAAAGACCCTGTGACAGAGCAAATGTTTATACAGTTTTATCTTTCTCTCATTGATACCCAGAGGGACCTGCACCCACTTCTTAGGGTGCCAGTGCAATGTGGAAAGAGAAATGCTTACTGATTACAGGACCTGAGCTCTGCAGAGACAATAATTCTGCCACTTGAAGAAACGTTTGATTTATTGCTGGGCCTTAGTAGAGACTGAATGCTTAGACACAGGACACCAAGTTCTCGTGCCACCTGAGCTGCCCAATCTGACATGGAAGTTGTCTGACCTACCAAGTCATAGCATTGGGGATTCACAGAAGCACCCCATTATCAATAGAATGTTTGTATACATCAGACTAAAGAGAGGCTGAAGCTAAAAGTAAGTTCCATTAAGATGTGGCCAAAATACCTATGATTGTACTTCTGCTACAAAACTTTCTTTAATCTTGGCTGAATTCTAATGTGGTCTCTATGACCTTTATTCCTTCATCATGTTATCTAACATGACAAAAGTGATTTTGCAGATGTAATTAAGGCTACTCATCAATTGACTGTCATATAGTGGGGTTATATGGAGGGGCCTAACCTACTCTCATAAGCCTTTCAAAAGCAGAGGATTTTTCTAGCTGGTAGCACAAGAGGACAAGGGAATACAAGACACAAGATGAACTAATGTGCAGTTGCTGACTTGAGGATGAAAAGGGTTATATAAAAAGGACCAAATAGTTGTCTCTATGAGTTAACGGTGACCCCCAACAGTCAACCAAAAAATCAAAACTTCAGTTCCACATTGCAAGGAATGGGATTCTGCCAACATTCTGAATAGATTTGGTAGCAAATTCCACCTAAGAGCATCCAGATGAAAATTCAGCTAAGACAAAATCTTGCTTTGAGCCTTTTAAGAGCTGAGGTGGAAAATCAAGAGAAGCGCATCCAGACTTTTGAGTGCAAAATTATGAGATAAGACATAATACAGATGTAATGTTTTAAGCCACTAAGTTTGAGATAATTTCTTAAAAAATTTTTTTTTAATTTATTTATTTTAATTGGAGGCTAATTACTTTACAATATTGTAGTGGTTTTTGCCATACATTGACATGAATCAGCCATGGGTATACATGTGCTCCCCATCCTGAATCTCCCTTCCACCTCCCTTGCCATCCCATCCCTTTGGGCCATCCCAGTGCACCAGCCCTGAGCACCCTGTCTCATGCATCGAACCTGGACTGACGATCTGTTTCACATATGATAACATACATGTTTCAATGCTATTCTCTCAAATCATCCCATCCTCGCCTTCTCCCACAGAGTCCAAAAGACTGTTCTATATATTTGTATCTTTTTGCTGTCTCACATATAGTGTTATCATTACCATCTTCTAAATTCCATATATATGTGTTAGTATACTGTATTGGTGCTTTTCTTTCTGACTTACTTCACTCTGTATAATAGGCTCCAGTTTCATCCACCTCATTAGAACTGATTCAAATGTATTCTTTTTAATGGCTGAGTAATATTCCATTGTGTACATGTACCACAGCTTTCTTATCCATTTGTCTGCGGATGGACATCTAGGTTGCTTCCATGTCCTGGCTATTGTAAACAATGCTGTGATGAACATTGGGGTACACATGTCTCTTTCAATTCTGGTTTTCTTGGTGTGTATGCCCAGGAGTGGGATTGCTGGGTCATATGGCAGTTCTATTTCCAGTTTTTTTAAGGAATCTCCACACTGTTCTCCATAGTGGCTGTACTAGTTTGAATTCCCACCAACAGTGTAAGAGGGTTCCCTTTTCTCCACACCCACTCCAGCATTTATTGTTTGTAGACTTTTGTATAGCAGCCATTCTGACCAGCGTGAGATGGTACCTCACTGTGATTTTGATTTGCATTTCTCTGATAATAAGTGATGTTGAGCATCTTTTCATGTATTTGTTAGCCATATGTATGTCTTCTTTGCAGAAATGTCTGTTTAGCTCTTTGGCCCATTTTTTGATCAGGTCCTTTATTTTTCTGGAATTGAGCTGCGGGAGTTGCTTGTATATTTTTTGAGATTAATTCTTTGTCAGTTGCTTCATTTGCTATTATTTTCTCCCATTCTGAAGGCTGTCTTTTCACCTTGCTTATCATTTCCTTTGTTGTGCAAAAGCTTTTAAGTTTAATTAGGTCTCATTTGTTTATTTTTGCTTTTATTTCCATTACTCTGGGAGGTGGGTCATAGAGGATCCTGCTGTGATGTATGTCGGAGAGTGTTTTGCCTATGTTCTCCTCTAGGAGTTTTATAGCTTCTGGTCTTACATTTAGATCTTTAATCCATTTTGAGTTTATTTTTGTGTATGGTGTTAGAAAGTGTTCTAGTTTCATTCTTTTACAAGTGGCTGACCAGCTTTCCCAGCACCACTTGTTAAAGAGATTGTCTTTTCTCCATTGTATATTCTTGCCTCCTTTGTCAAAGATAAGGTGTCCATAGGTGATGCATCTATTGAGATAATCATATGGCTTTTATCTTTCAATTTGTTGATGTGGTGTATTACATTGATTGATTTGAGGATATTGAAGAATCCTTGCATCCCTGGGATAAAGTCCACTTGGTCATGATGTATGATCTTTTTGATATGTTGTTGTATTCTATTTGCTAGACTTTTGTTAAGGATTTTTGCATCTATGTTCATCAGTGATATTGGCCTGTAGTTTTCTTTTTTTTTGTGGCATCTTTATCTGGTTTTGGTGTTAGGGTGATGGTGGCCTCATAGAATGAGTTTGGAAGTTTACCTTCCTCTGCAATTTTCTGGAAGAGTTTGAGTAGGATGGGTGTTAGCTCTTCTCTAAATTTTTGGTAGAATTCAGCTGTGAAGCCGTCAGGTCCTGGGCTTTTGTTTGTTGGCAGATTTCTGATTACAGTTTCAATTTCCGTGCTTGTGATGGGTCTGTTAAGATTTTCTATTTCTTCTTGGTTCAGTTTTTGAAAGTTATACTTTTCTAAGAATTTGTCATTTCTTCCAAGTTGTCCATTTTATTGGCATATAGTTGTTGATAGTAGTCTCTTATTATCCTTTGTATTTCTGTGTTGTATGTTGTGATTTCTCCACTTTCATTTCTAATTTTGTTTATTCGATTCTTCTCTGTTTGTTTCTTGATGAGTCTGGCTAATTTGTCATTTCTTCCAAGTTGTCCATTTTATTGGCATATAGTTGTTGATAGTAGTCTCTTATTATCCTTTGTATTTCTGTGTTGTATGTTGTGATTTCTCCACTTTCATTTCTAATTTTGTTTATTCGATTCTTCTCTGTTTGTTTCTTGATGAGTCTGGCTAATGGTTTGTCAATTTTATTTATCCTCTCAAAGAACCAGCTTTCGGCTTTGTTGATTTTTGCTATGGTTTCTTTTGTTTCTTTTGCATTTATTTCTGCCCTAATTTTAAAGATTTCTTTCCTTCTACTAACCCTGTGGTTCTTCATTTCTTCCTTTTCTAGTTGCTTTAGGTGTAGAGTTAGGTTATTTATTTGACTTTTTCTTGTTTCTTGAGGTAAGCCTGTATTGCTATGAACCTTCCTCTATGAACCTTCCCCTTAGCACTGATTTTACAGTGTCCCGCTAAGATCATGGCATCTGGTCCCATCATTTCATGGCAAATAGATGGGAAAACAGTGGCAACAGTGGCTGACTTTATTTTTCTGGGCTCCAAAATCACTGCAGATGGTGACTGCAGCCATGAAATTAAAAGATGCTTACTCCTTGGAAGGAAAGTTATGACCAACCTAGGCACCATATTAAAAAGCAGAGACATTACTTTGCCAACAAAAGTCTGTCTAGTCTAGGCTATAGTTTTTCCAGTGGTCATGTATGGATGTGAGAGTTGGACTATAAAGAAAGCTGAGTGCCAAAGAATTGATACTTTTGAACTGTGGTGTTGGAGAAGACTCTTGAGAGTCCCTTGGACTGCAAGGAGATCCAACCAGTCCATCCTAAAGGTGATCAGTCCTGGGTGTTCATTGGAAGGAGTGATGTTGAAGCTGAATCCCCAATACTTTGGCCACCTGATGTGAAGAGCTGACTCATTGGAAAAGACCCTGATGCTGGGAAAGATTGAGGGCAGGAAGAGAAGGGGACAGAGGATGAGATGGTTGGATGTCATCACCGACTCAATGGATGTGGGTTTGGGTGGACTCCAGGAGTTTGTGATGGACAGGGAAGCCTGGTGTGCAGCAGTTCATGGTGTCACAAAGAGTCGGACATGACTGAGTGACTGAACTGAATTGAACTGATAGGTTTTGGGTTGTTGTGTTTTCATTTTCATTCGTTTCTATGCATATTTTGATTTATTTTTTGATTTCTTCTGTGATTTGTTGGTTATTCAGAAGCGTGTTATTTAGCCTCCATATGTTGGAATTTTTAATAGATTTTTCCCTGTAATTGACATCTAATCTTACCGCATTGTGGTCAGATGGATGCTTGGAATGATTTCAAATTTTTTGAATTTACCAAGGCTAGATTTATGGCTCAGGATGTGGTCTATCCTGGAGAAGGTTCTGTGTGCACTTGAGAAAAAGGTGAAATTCATTTTTGGGGAGTGAAATGTCCTATAGATATCAATTAGGTCTAACTGTTGCATTGTATCATTTAAAGTTTGTGTTTCCTTGTTAATTTTCTGTTTAATTGGTCTATCCATAGGTGTGAGTGGGGTATTAAAGTCTCCTACTATTATTGTGTCATTGTTAATTCCCCCTTTCATACTTGTTAGCATTTGCCTTACATATTGTGGTGCTCCTATGTTGGGTGCATATATATTTATAATTGTTATATCTTCTTTTTGGATTGATCCTTTGGTCATTATGTAGTGTCCTTTGCCTCTTTTCACAGCCTTTATTTTAAGGTCTATTTTATCTGATATGAGTATTGCTACTCCTGCTTTCTTTTGGTCTCCATTTGCGGGAAATATCTTGCCCTTCACTTTCAGTCTGTATGTGTCCCTAGGTTTGAGGTGGGTCTCCTGTAGACAGCATATTATAAGGGTCTTATTTTTGTATCCATTCAGCCAGTCTCTGTCTTTTGGTTGGGGCATTCAATCCATTTACATTTAAGGTAACTACTGATAAGTATGATCCCAGTAAGTTGCCATTTACTTTGTTGTTTTGGGTTCAAGTTTATACACCCTTTCTGTGTTTCCTGTCTAGAGAAGATCCTTTAGCATTTGTTGGAGAGCTGGTTTGGTAGTGCTGAATTCTCTCAGCTTTTGCTTGTCTGTAAAGCTTTTGATTTCTCCTTCATATTTGAATGAGATCCTTGCTGGGTACAGTAATCTGGGTTATAGGTTTTTCTCTTTTATCACTTTAAGTATATCCTGCCATTCCCTTCTGGCCTAAAGAATTTCTATTGGAAGATCAGCTGTTATCCTTGTGAGTTATTTGTTGTTTTTCCCTTGCTGCTTTTAATATTTGTTCTTTGTGTTTGGTCTTTGTTAATTTGATTAATATGTGTCTTGTGGTGTTTCACCATGGGTTTATCCTGTTTGGGACTGTCTGGGTTTCTTGGACTGGGTGGCTATTTCCTTCATCATTTTAGGTAAGTTTTCAACTATTATCTCCTCAAGTATTTTCTCATGGCCTTTCTTTTTGTCTTCTTCTTCTGGGACTCCTATGATTCGAATGTTGGAGCGTTTGACATTGTCCCACAGGTCTCTGAGGTTGCCCTCATTTCTTTTAATTTTTTTTTTCTTGTTTCCCCTCTGCTTCATTTATTTCCACCATTCTATCTTCCACCTCAGTTATCCTATCTTCTGCCTCAGTTATTCTACTGTTGGTTTCCTCCAGAGTGCCTCTGATCTCAGTTATTGCATTATTCATGGACTCTTTTTTATTTCTTCTAGGTCCTTGTTAAACCTTTCTTGCATCTTCTCAATCCTTGTCTCTAGACTATTTATCTCTAACTCCATTTTTTTCCCCAAGATTTTGGATTATTTTTACTACCATTATTCTGAATTCTTTTTCAGGTAGACTCCCTATCTCCTCCTCTTTTGCTTGGTTTGGTGGACTTTTATCATGTTCCTTTACCTGCTGAATATTTCTGTGCCTTTTCATCTTGTTTAGATTGCTGTGTTTGGGGTGACCTTTCTGTATGCTGGAAGTTTGTGGTTCCTCTTTATTGTGGAGGTTCCTCCCTGTGGGTGGAGTTGGACGAATGACTTGTCAAGGTTTGTTGGTTAGGGAAGCTTGCATCGGTGTTCTGGTGGGTGGAGCTGGAGCTCTTATTTCTGGAGTGCAATGAAGTGTCCAGTAGTGAGTTTTGAGGTGTCTATGGGTTTGGTGTGACTTTGGGCAGCCTGTATATTAATGCTCAGGGTTGTGTTCCTGTGTTGCTGGAGAATTAGTGTGGTATGTCTTGCTCTGGAACTTGTTGGCTCTTGGGTGGAACTTGGTTTCAGTGCAGGTATAGAGGGTTTTGGATGAACTCTTGTCGATTAATGTTCCCTAGAGTCAGGAGTTTTCAGGTGTTCTCAAGTTTTGGATTTAAGCCTCCTGCCTCTGGTTTTCAGTCTTATTCTTACAGTAGCCTCAATAATTCTCCATCCATACAGCACTGATGATAAAACATCCAGTTTAATGGAGAAAAGATTCTCCACAGTGAGGGACACCCAGAGAGGTTCACAGAGTTACATGGAGAAGAGAAGAGGGAGGAGGGAGATAGAGGTGACCAGGAGGAGAAAAGGGGGAATCAAAAGGAGAGAGACAGATCTAGTCAGTAATCATTTCTCTGTGTTCTCCACAGCCTGGAACATACAAAGAAATTCACAGAGTTGGTTAGAGAAGAGAAGGGAGAGGGAGGAGATAGAGGTGACCTGGGGGAGAAAAAGGAGAGTCAAAAGGGGAAGAGAGTAATCAAGCCAGTAATCATACTCCTAAGTAAAAATGGGTACCAAAGATTTGATTCTTAACGGTACAAATTTGATAACAAATACCAAAAAGCAAAGATTAAAAATCTAGAGTAGAGGTTAGACTCTCAAAAATACAATATGAAAAAAATAAAACAAAATCACAAAATTATAAAATATATATATGAAGCTTGCTTTAAAAATAGGGTTTTTTTTTTCAAAGGTAATAGTAGGTTATAAAAATGAAAATTGAAGAAGTAATAAAGGACTTAAAAATTTAAAAAAAAAATTTAAATGGTATAAAGTTGGCTTAAAGCTCAACATTCAGAAAACGAAGATCATGGCATCCAGTCCCATCACTTTATGGGAAATAGGTGGGGAAATAGTGTCAGACTTTATTTTTTTGGGCTCCAAAATCACTGCTGATGGTGACTGCAGCCATGAAATTATAAGACGCTTACCCCTTGGAAGAAAAGTTATGACCAACCTAGATAGCATATTCAAAACCAGAGACATTACTTTGCCAACTAAGATCCATCTAGTCAAGGCTATGGTTTTTCCTTTGGTCATATATGGATGTGAGAGTTGGACTGTGAAGAAGGCTGAGTGCCGAAGAATTGATGCTTTTGAACTGTGGTGTTGGAGAAGACTCTTGAGAGTCCCTTGCACTGCAAGGAGATCCAACCAGTCCATTCTGAAGGAGATCAACCCTGGGATTTCTTTGGAAGGAATGATGCTAAAGCTGAAACTCCAGTACTTTGGCCACCTCATGTGAAGAGTTGACTCATTGGAAAAGACTCTGATGCTGGGAGGGATTGGGGGCAGGAGGAGAAGGGGACGACTGAGGATGAGATGGCTGGATGGCATCACTGACTCGATGGACGTGAGTCTGAGTGAAGTCTGAGAAATGGTGGTGAACAGGGAGGCCTGGCATGCTGTGATTCATGGGGTCGCAAAGAGTTGGACACGACTGAGAGACTGAACTGAACTGAACTGAATAGTAAAAATATCTAGGAATTTCTCTGGAGCTGTTGCAGGCAGTGTGGGGTCAGTTCAGTTTCAGATAGTTCCTTGTTCCAGCTCATACTTCTCAAGGTCTATAGGCCCCTTCCAATGTAGTTGGTGCTAACTACAGGGTTTTAATCTGTTGCACCTGTCACTCCCAAAGCTGTTACCTATGATTATTTTGGTTTCTTCTGTTTGCAAGTCTTTTCAGTGTCAATTTCCACCCTGACATAAGGGGGCAAAGGTGGTCACTTATTTTGGCTCACCTGTTCAGTCGTGCTGTGGGGAGGGAGGAACACTGCAAACAATATCACTGGCATGTGTGGGGAGTGCTCACAATGTCTGGGCTACACTGGGTTTGCCCCTGCTCATGGCATGTGTGCTTTCCCAGTCTACACTGCTTAGGTTCCAGGTTGCTCTGCAGAGGAACTGTCTAAAGCAGGGCCTGGGCTGTGGTGACCATAGCCTTGACTAGACGGACCTTAATCTAGCAATTGTATATTTCCAGATTTATTTCTATATTCTTATAGAAATATAAGAATATATATTCTATGTCCTCTTCCATTGGTGAAAAAAAAATTGGCCTATCCTTGCTCCAATACCACATGTTTTTAAAATACTATATCTTTATAGTAAATCTCATATCTGATTCTGTGTGTCTTCCAACTTTGTTCGTTTTCTTAAAGATTGTCATGACTATTCACAGCCCTTTAATATTCTTATACATTTTATTATCAGCTTGAAGATTTTCCCCACAACTAACATGATGGAATTTTAAATATGATTGTAATAATCATTTTGGGAAAAAATGACAATGACTTAATAACAAGTCTTCCAATCCATTCAAAAATTATTTCACTTCATTTACTGAGGTCTTTCTTTTCTCTCAGAGATGTTTTATATTTTTACATATAGTGCTCTAGCACCTCTTTCATTAATTTCTTGGCATTTTATGTTCTTGATACTATTTTCAGTGGTATTTTAAATTCTCTTTCTAATTATTTTTAGTATTATAGTGAAATACTAGGTTTTTTATTTAGTATTTCCTTTATATCAAGTCACTTGGCTTCATTCATTGATTAACTCTATTTTGCATCCTTTTGACTATTCTATGTGTAGAAAAATGTCATCTGTGAATAATTACACTTTTACTTCTTCCTTTGAAAACTTCATAGCTATTGTGTTTTTTGGTGCTAACTGCACTTTTTAGTACCTCCATATGTTCTTGAACATATAGTGGGCATCTTGGTCTTGTTTATAAACTCAGGTAGAAAGTGTTTGGTATATCACCATTAAGTATAATGTTTGCTATAGGATTTTTTTTCTTTAAACATATGGCTTTTTGCTGTAAGATTTTGATTAGGTTATGGAAACTGGCTTCCCTTCTGAGTTGCTGATAATTTTTAATCATGAGTAGATGTTGAACTTGGACTCACTGGACTCATCTTTAAAAATGATCATGTGGGACTTCCCTGGTGATCTAGTGGTTAAAATTCCACACTTCCATTGCAGGGTTGCCAGTTCAATCCCTGGTCAGGGAACTAAGATCCCACATGCTGCATAGTGCAGCCAATAAATAAATAAAAAGAAAATTTAAAAAAACTTCTCTAAAAATGATCATATGATTTTTCTTTTTCTTTTTAATGTGGTTAACACTGATTTTTTTAAATGATTTATTTATTTATTTTTGGCTGTGCTGAGTCTTCATTGCTGGGTGAGGGGTTTCTCTAGTGGTGGAGAGCAGGGGCTGCTCTGTAGTTGTGGTATGTGAGCTTCTCACTGTGGCGGCTTCTCCTGTTGTGAAGCACAGGTTCTAGGGTGTGCGGGCTTCAGTAGTTGGTGCTCCAGGGTTCTAGAGCACAGGCTCAATACTTGTGGCACATGGGCTTAGTTTTCCCTCAGTATGTGAGATCTTGGAGCAGGGATCAAACCTATGTCCCCTACATTGAGGGGAGGATTCTTTTTTTTTTTTTTTTAATTGGAGGCTAATTACTTTACAATACTGTAGTGGTTTTTACCATACATTGACATGAATTAGCCATGGGTGTACATGTGTCCCCCATCCTGAACCCCCCTCCCAAAGTGTGGGGTCAGTTCAGTTTCAGACAGTTCCTTATTCCAGCTTATACTTCTCAAGATCTATAGGCCCCTTCCAATGTAGTCAGTGCTAACTACAGTGTTTTAATCTGTTTTACCTGTCACTTCCAATGTGGTTCCCTCTGTTTATTTTGGCTTCTGTTTGCAGGTGTCTTCAGTGTCTAATTTTCGCCCTGACACAAGGAGGCGAAGGTGGTCACTTATTTAGGTTCACTTGTTCAGTTGTGCTGTGGAGAGGGAGGAGCACTGCAGACAAATATCATTGGCTTGTGTGGGGAGTGCTTGCAGTGTCTTGGCCACACTGGGTTTGCCCCTGCTACGGCGGCGGCGTGTGTGCTTTCCCAGTCTACACTGCTCAGGCTCCAGGTTGTTCTGCAGGGGAACTGTCTAAAGCAGGCCCTGGGTTGCATGCACTTCTCAGGTCTAAGCTGCTCAGGTTCAGGTTCTCAGGTACTCCACAAGGGCTCAGACTCAGTTGGGCCTGCATTTTCTGCCCTTCCCAGGTCCAAGCAGCTCAGGTGACCAAGTGCTTGGTGAGCGCACTCTCCCCTGGGCAGGGAGTGGGGTGCATCTTATCGCCTTCCCCATCCCAGCTGCTCAGTTTCCTGGATATGCAGTAGGTACGCCATCTCAGGTGTGCTGTGTGTCTCTTCTGGGGAACTGATCTCTGGCTGCAACCCTCCTGGCGGGTGTCAACCGTCCAGAATCCCAGGAAGTCTTGGTTAGCAACTGGGAGCCTGCTCACAGTTTGGTAGAAGACGCCTTCTCTGGGGCCAAGATTGCCCCTTTCTGGCTCTGGCTGTTGCCTGCCTGCCTCCCTGCCTCCGGCGGGGGTTGGACTGGCCTGAAGCCGGCTAGCTCTCCTCTGATATTCGCTCAGTCCTTTGTTCTGTGAGTGGGCCCAGCAGTGCTTTAGGTTAGGGCTTTTTGCAGGATAGTTCTCTCTCTCTCTCTTGTTCTCTCTCTCTGGCTATCCCACAGTTTGGGTTGGTATCTCACATTAGCTCCCTCAGATTGCCCTCAGGGAATTCAGGTCTGGTCCTTACCCTAAGCAATGCAGCCCACCCCTTCCTGTT
>SJYT01024764.1:63446-93619 GCA_006410635.1 Cephalophus harveyi
CCTGAACCCCCCTCCCACCTCCCTCCCCATCCCATCCCTCAGGATAATCTCAGTGCACTGGCTCTGAGTGCCCTGTCTCATGCATCAAACCTGGACTGGCAATCTATTTCACATATGGTAATATACATGTTTCAGTGCTACCCTCTCAAATCATCCCACCCTCGCCTTCTCCCACAGAGTCCAAAAGTCTGTTCTTTACATCTGTGTCTCTTTTGCTGTCTCGCATATAGGGTCATTGTTACCATCTTTCTAAATTCCATGTATATGTGTTAGTATACTGTATTGGTGTTTTTCTTTCTGATTTACTTCACCCTGTATAATAGGCTCCAGTTTCATCCACCTTATTAGAACTGATTCAAATGCATTCTTTTTAATAGCTGAGTAATATTCCATTGTGTATATGTACCACAGCTTTCTTATCCATTCATCTGCCAATGGACATCTAGGTTGCTTTCATGTCCTGGCTATTGTAAACAGTGCTGCAATGAACATTGGGGTATACATGTCTCTTTCAATTCTGGTTTCCTCAGTGTGCATGCCCAGGAGTGGGATTGCTGGGTCATATGGCAGTTCTATTTCCAGTTTTTTTAAGGAGTCTCCACACTGTTCCCCATAGTGGCTGTACTAGTTTGCATTCCCATCAACAGTGTAACAAGGTTCGGTAGGAGGATTCTTAACCACTGAATCACCAGGGAAGTCCAACACTGAGTGATTTTTGAATTTGACTTGAACCTTGCCTTTCCTAAGGTGTATATTACACCATGTTGGTGTATATCTTTTTCATCAGTTTTTTTTGAGGGGGGTATGTGTGCTAATCTTTGGTTTACAATTTTTGTGTCTATTTTCAAGGAAGAGATTTTGACTTGTAGTTTTCCTTTCTTCTAATGTCTTTGTTAGATGTTTGTATCAGCTTTATATTGACCTCATAAAATGAGTTGAAAACTAGTCCCCTATTTTCTGTTTTCCAAAAGAGTTTATTAGAACTGGTATTAGGTCCTCCTAAATGTTTGGAGGACTCCTCAGGGATGCTTTCTGGATAATAAGGTTTTTCATTTTTTTTTTTATTCATAGTTTTACCAGATACAGGAGCACTCAGATTTTCTATTTCTTGTTTGGTAAATTTTGGCAAGTTTTATTTTTCCATAGGTATGTCTAGTTCATCTCAGTTTTTAAATCTGAAATGAAGTCATTCATAGTATGCCCTCCATTAAGAAAACTTCTAATGGATCTATGGTATGTCTCCTTTTCATTCTTAGTATTGTTTATTTATGGGTAAATGTAACCTAAATCAATTTTACCTGAGGTTTCTCCATGTTATTATTAGTGTTTTTCAAATGTCATACTTCTGATTTTGTTTTTTATACCATTTTTGAACTGAGCTTTGGAAATCAGCACATTCTAATTCCCTCTTTTACCACAGTAATTGATTCAAGTATAAGAATGTGAACTAAAAAGTCCAGTCACAGTAAATCTTCGGATTTCTACTGGGAATGCTAGGACAAGGACATACCTGTTTTTTCCTGCTAGATATGATTGAAGTAGCATGTAATTCAGGAGCCTCTGACATCCCAAATGGGATGAAAGTGGCATCAAAGAAAACAGATGGGAATGATGGAAAGAGACTAGGCTCTTGAGGGTTAGTTCAGTTCAGTTCAGTTCAGTCACTCAGTCGTGTCCGAGATGTGTATAAGAGACAGCTTCTCCTCCTGCCCCCAATCCCTCCCAGCATCAGAGTCTTTTCCAATGAGTCAACTCTTCAAACAGATGGGAATGATGGAAAGAGACTAGGCTCTTGAGGGTTAGTTCAGTTCAGTTCAGTTCAGTCACTCAGTCGTGTCCGACTCTTTGCGACCCCATGAATCATAGCACGCCAGGCCTCCCTGTTCATCACCATCTCTCGGAGTTCACTCAGACTCATATCCATAGAGTCAGTGATGTCATCCAGCCATCTCATCCTCTGTCATCCCCTTCTCCTCCTGCCCCCAATCCCTCCCAGCATCAGAGTTTTTTCCAATGAGTCAACTCTTCGCATGAGGTGGCCAAAGTACTGGAGTTTCAGCCTTAGCATCATTCCTTCCAAAGAAATCCCAGGGTTGATCTCCTTCAGAATGGACTGGTTGGATCTCCTTGCAGTCCAAGGGACTCTCAAGAGTCTTCTCCAACACCACAGCTCAAAAGCATCAATTCTTCGGCTCTTGAGGGTTAAGCCTCATGTAAAGCTAATCTTCAGGTGTGTGCTGAACTGTTGTATCATTTTAGCCAAAATGGGTGAAGTGTTCTGCTCCTGCAGTTGAAAGCATCTATGCAAACCACATAGATGAACCAGTGTTCACTGTGGAAAGGAAAAAGGAAAAAAAATTAATTTGAAAATCACCAGTCATTCTCACAACTACTTATCTTTTTTGGCTGTGCTGAATTTGTGTTGCTATGAGGGCTTTTCTCTAGGTGCGGCAAGCCAGGGCTACTTTCTAGTTGCAATGCATGAACTTCTTATTGTGGTGGCTTCTTTTATTGAAGATCACAGGCCCTAGGGCAAGTGGGCTTCAGTAGCTGGGAAAAGTGGGCTCATTAGTTGTCGCTCCTGGGCTGTAGAGCACAGACTCCATAGTTGTGGCACACAAGTTGTTGCTCTGCTGCCTGTGGGATCTTTCTGGACCAGGGATCAAGCTGGGTCTCTTGCATTGGCAGACAGATTCTTTACCACTGAGCCACCAGGGAAGCCTCAACAAAACCACTTTTAACGTTAAATATTATGAAAGGCTGGAGTGTCATCATAAAAAGTCAGTGTTCTTTTTATACTCTTATCTCAGCTTTAAGAAATTCTGCCTACTAAAGCTCCCCTCTGGTGCTGAAACTGCACAATGCAGAGACTGGAGAAAAGCTCTTAGAGAGGTGTTACTTTCTTCTTTTACATAAGCAGATTCAATGTGAGGTCCCTGGCAGGAGCATAAAGAAACCAAGGGAGTGATGAACTCCTCTGTTGGGCTTGGAGTCATGTTTGAGGATTGTTAAGCCTCCTGTGCTGGTCAACATTCAACAGTTTAGCCCAGGCTCTGACCTTCAGCAGTTTGGGTTCAAAATGCAATTTCTGTAGTTTCCTAGGGAATGATAATTCTCAGAAGGATGGATTCACACTCTGAAACCTCATGCGGGATGGATTGATATATAAGCATATCAGTATTGGAGTGAGTAGTAGTAGTAAGCAGACTGAGATTTATTTTCACTGTTCAATTCTGTTTTCCTAGTTCCCTTTTAAAACATCGTTGAACACACCACATGGGGCCTTATTGTACATATTTCAGTTACATTCATGTTCTTTTTGGCTACTCTAAATGCTAGCCACCTCCTTTACTCATCTCAACTCTTTCATAAGGCAGTACTCTTCCAAGTACAGAGATTTTGATTAACAGATTTTATTTAAGGCTGACTGCTTTTGACCTGGGGGAAAGCTCCTCTACTGCCAAGACATCCCACCAATTACAGGAATCTGCAAATGTTGGTTCCGCCTTAACCCAAAATCTTTGCTTTGTTAATTTGTCCCTGAGTTTTTGCCAAAATTTTAGCATCTTGGAAGATAAAAATAAATTAGTAAATGTAAAGCAATTAGAAGAGAACCTGAAAGTGAAGTGGAAGTGTTAGTTGCTCAGTTGTGTCCAACTCTTTGTGACCCCATGGACTGGAGCCTGCTTGGCTCTTTTGTCCATGGAATTCTCCAAGCAAGAATACTGGAGTGGGTTGCCATTCCCTTTTCCAGGGGATCTTCCCAACCCAGGAATCGAAACCTGGTCTCCTGCATTGCAGGCAGATTCTTTACCATCTGAGCCACCCTGGAAGCCCAGAAGAGAACCTAACCGGTATAAAATAAACCATGAAAATAACTTCCCCCTTTGCAGTCCTCTTTAATGAGAAATGTAAATGGTTCAGAAAGATGTTTATCATGACTTTATTAAAATAACAGTATTGCACATTCTCGGGTTTATCCTTGGGTGATAAGAACTTTAAGTTAGTATTTCATACCAAGACATCTCATCTTTATCTACCGCCAGCATTGAGTAGTGCCTGTCATGTAGCTCTGAGATTGACATTTGAACCTGTGTGCGATTGGAAATGAGTGGATTGAATAATCCTACTGCTCTTGCCTTCACCATCTACAAGTTGCAGTCTGTAAAGTTTCAGTCAGTATTTGTTAGTGATGAGTTTAAATCAAATAGGGAAAAGAAATGGAATTATTTCTTCTAATAATGGTTGACAGAATCTAGCTAATGAAATTCACTCATTCCACAAGCATCATGATTAATCATGTACTGTGTTTGCCTCTGAACTATACTCATGTTACCTTCCTCCTTTTTTCATTTTCACTGGACTAAAAGTAGGTTGCTTTTCCTGAGAGTACCCTGTTGGGGCATGGTAACCTTGACCCATAATAAAATTCATATTAATGATGCAAATGCATGTTGTGTATACTCACATTTATATATATGTATAATGCAATTTTTAGTGGTACTTTTTTATCATTAATGGAGTGTGTTTATTGAGGTTTTCAGGAAATGATGACTGATGAACCAGAGGAGTAAAACTGCTGTGGTGTAAAACACTAAAGAAACACCATGGAGAACCCAGGAGTCCTTCCTCATCTAAGAGGTCAAGTATGGCATTGCCGTCAATGAAACAAGCAAGAGATGGAGAATCCCATCTTGGGGCCTCATCCGTGTCCATGGAAGATGGTGAGGATACTTATCCTCAACTCCTCTTTGTGATCTTACCCAGTAGAGTCTGCTTCTGCCTTCTCTACTCCATTGGAGCTAATCTCATTAGAGTCACCAGTTTTGGTTGACACTGCTGTTGATTTCTCAGCCATGTTTTAAAAATAATTTAATTTATTTTTGGCTGTGCTGGGTCTTCATTGCTGTGCACAGGCTTTCTGTAGTTGTGGTAAGGCTGGGCTACTCTCTAGTTGTGTGTAGGCTTCTCATTGCAGTGGCTTCTCTTGTGGAGCACAGGCTTCAGTACTTACGGCACGTGGGCTCTAGAGCACAGGCGCAATAGTTGTGGTGCATGGGCTCAGTTGCTCTGTGCCATGTGAGATCCTCCTGGACCAGGGATCGAACCTGTGTCTCCTGCATTGGCACGCAGATTGTTAACCACTGGACCACCAGGGAAACCTTTTCAGCTACATTTGATACGTATGTTCAACCACTCCTTTACAGAAAGATTCTTTGATTCTTATACTCCACAGTCTACTGTTTTTTTACTCTTTATTGGATGCACTTTTTCATTTTTTTTTCTGCTTTTTTCCCTCCAAATATTGTAATTATTCTCAAATCCCACCATTTTTCTCTATCCCTTAGTCCACACTGCTGAATTGCTCACCAAGCTACTACAGTATAAGTTCTTCACCCATGTCCCTATTTTCCAACTTCCCTCTGCCAGCCCATTTTCTGATCTGCAGCCGAAGTAATCATGTCAACACGGAAATCAGGATGTATGCCACATCCATACTGAAAACTCATCATCACCTTTACTAGGCACTCAGAGCACAGTCTGAACTGCTGACTCTGGTCCACCAGCTCTGCATGACCTGGCTCTGCCATCCTCTCCAATGCATGTCCTAATGTCTCCTCCTTGGTCTCTCTGCCTTTGTCCTCTGCTCTGTGGTCCCTGGCCAGCCCCCTCCCAGGGACCCTGTGTATGCCCTTACCTCAGCCTGGAAGTCTTCCTATGTTTGTGCACAGGCTGGCTCTCTCCTCCTCCAGCTCCTGCTCTCTGTCCCATCCCAACTTACTTCTTCCCTAATACAAATTCAAACTATAATTATTTCACTTGCTCATTTTGAACTTACTGACTCCTGAGAATTTTTCAGTTCTGAGATTTCTCTGTGGTCTATTCTCCTACTATGAAATAAATAATTTTAGAAACTGAGGAGCACATGAATGTCCATGTAGGGTTGATGTAAGACACCTAATTTTAGTTCAATCTCTATATTAGGTTTCCAGAAGCCTCTGTCATTCACAATATTCATGAGGAGGGGAGGGAAAGTGGTCATACCCCACTTGATAGCTTCTTCTCAAAATCCGCTCCACAAGAGCTTGTGAATATGGTAGGAGATGGTATCCCACCCAACCAATTAGATGCTCTATCCAGTGACTTAACTAGCTTCAGCCGAGGTGGGCTGATTCACAAACCTTCTAGTAATGCCCTCTAGGAGGACTCATTACCAGCTATGTCTCTACAGATGACCAAAAAGCCATTGCAATGTCTCCAGTTGGAATGATGCCCCCCAAACCACCATTATGTCTAGAGGAAACCAGTGCTGATATAAAACATCAGTTAAGGAAGGAAATTTGACAGTTTGAACGAAGTATGTTGTATAACAGTTTCTATCATACCATTGGAAGACTCATTTTGTGATTTAAAATAGATTGAACATATCTCTTAAGGCTCATTAGTTCCCAGAAATGGGCTTTCACATAATTTAGAATGATTCCTTTATAGTTTGACTAAAATGTTATAACATATTTTTCTCTTTTTTCCCTTTTTTCTCTTTCTTTTCCTTTTTTACTCTTAGTTATTGTTTACAAAAGTTTTATTATTAGATATATTCAGGTATCTTGATTTAAACATTAAAAACACATATATTGTGTAACATTCTAGTTTATGAAGAATGGTTAATGACTTTATTGGATACACCAAGACTGAATTCTAACTCAACTTTATATTTGAGAACTGCTGAAAGTTTATTTTTTAAATATTTTCAGAATATGAAAAACTCTTCAAATTGCTTAAAGAAGTACAAGGACCTCCAGATGTAAGGAAACAATTTGTTGAATTTGCCATCAAGGAAGCAGCAAGGTGAGTGTAAAGAAGAACTCTCCATTGTTTTTAAGGAGTTAGGCGCAATGCAGTGCTGGGGTGAGGGATGGGTACAGCCCTGCCTGGTATGTCTCAGACCCAAGTCCTTTGTGAGAGTTAAAGTTATCTCCATAGTTATTTAGGTTCATATTATCTGAGTCCATCTTGTTCTTCCAAGCTCCCCTTCTTACCAGAGTGTGATTGGGCCTTGAACCTCAGTTGACACTCTGTATTTGCTGGATTGTCTCTTACCATCAGGGTCCATTCATATTCTTTTGTAAAGTCAAGCTCCTCTTTCTGTTCCCTACAGTGCTCCTACATGACAATTTCTTTGCATGTCTCTTGGTTAATGACTTGTCTCTTTATTTTGAGATTTAAAAGAGGGCACTTAATCAAGCACCTTAAGATAATACTAGAAAAAATAGATTCTGACCATTTTCTCAACAAAGACATTTGCATTCTAAGCATATAATCCTGTTATCGTCATGATCAATAAGAAATAATGACCAGATTGCCATCTTCTGGAATGGAATGGAATGTTGTTAAAGCCTCTCAGTATGTATTTGGTTAACAAAATTGTCTCCAGAGGCTAAGAAAAAGCATTGGAAATTTAATGTTATAAATTTCCGTTAGTAAAAGCTGGGCATTTGCCCTAAGCATTTTATTTGAATGAATAATTTGTTGTTTGTCTTCTCACCTGAGGTGGGGGTGTTATTAAATCATCCAGTAAATACTGGTACAGTTCTGGTTTCTTCAGCATGTCCCATGTGTAGCTGGTATTTATTACTGCACCCTTTCCCTATCCATTTCTTATTTTTTTCCCAAGGCAGTACTGAGGCAAAACTCAGCTGGTTTTGGTGCTTGGCTTGAGGGAGGACTCAAACCTCAATTACAAAAGAGTCTGGACCATTAGATGTCCTCCCAGAGTTGAGTTGTTGTAATTTCTCATTAAGTCTAATCACAAAACATGAAAGTACTAAGAAGAGCTCTAGACATTCTGCACATATCTTAGACCCTGTGTAGTTACAACACAATTTCCTTTGATAGTCAGGTTCCATCACTCCATACTATAGAAGAACTCCATTTATTTTTTGGTTTGTTTTTTTGTTCTTTATTTACTTTTTTATTTTAAACCTCTTTATTTTATATTGGCATATAGCCAATTAACAATGCTGTGATAGTTTCAAGTAGACAGCAAAGGGACTCAGCCACAAAAACATATACATATATCCTTGTGTGCATGTATGCTAAGTCGTTTCAGTCATGTCCGACTCTTTGTGACCCTATGGACTTAGCATGCCAGGCTCCTCTGTCCATGGAATTCTCTAGGCAAGAATACTGAAGTGGATTGCCATGCCCTCTTCCAGGGGATCTTCCTGACCCAGGGATCGAACCCACATCTCCTGTGGCTCCTGCATTGCAGGTGGATTCTTTACCACTGAGCCACTGGGGAAGCTCTGTATATGTATCCATTCTCCCCAAAGGCCTATTTCATGATAGCCCTCATTTAACAAGTCGGAGAACCAGTGTGGGAATTTTATCATTTTCTGAATATGTTTATACAGTTATACATTCTGAGTCTTAGGAAATAAGCAGAGGGTAGATTCAGGGACTAACCACTGAGATGGACATGAGGTAAAACCACATTGATTCCACAACTTATGTAAGCCTGAACATCAGTGTTAGTTCAGAGCTGGTACTGAATAATCTCTTAGAATTCTGATGACTTGAAGTTCCACCTTTGCACAGCCTCCTTGTCACTGGCCACAGGTCCATTTAGAGAAAGTTGGGACAGTGATATTTGGCAGTGTAGCATGGCCTTCCTCAAGGGCAAGCTGCAGTCATTATGATCAACAGAGAAGACCCATCACAGAGCTCGTCACAGATGCCCAGGCTCCCCTTGGAAATCAGTATACCACTGCCTTGGTGAAAGTTGTGTTCTTTGGATATCCTGAGGTGAATGTGCACATATTATGTAATAAGTTCACTCTAATGTTCAAGTCTCCCTAAGCCTTTGGATGGCTCACTCTGCAGTATGTCAAGGAAGTTCCTGCATTTCTCTGAGTCCTCTGGGGCTTTTTCAATCAACTAACTACAATGGAGTAAATGTTCATATACCTCCCAAGAAAATGTCAAAACCCTAACCTCTAATGTGATGGCATCTAGAGGTGGGACCTTTGGGAGGTGATTGGGTCACAAGGGTGGAGCCCTCATGAATGGAATTACTGACCTTATAAAAGAGACCATGGAGAGCTCCCTTTCCCCTTCCAACAATGAGAACGTAGTGAGAAGTGGGCCTTCTATGAACCTGGAAGTGGACTTTTACCAGACACCAAAGCTGCGATCTTGGGCTTTGGGAGCTCCGGACCTGTGATGTTTATTGTGCAAACCATCCAGCCTCTTGTATTTTACTAGAGCATCCTGAATAGACTAAGGCACCAGCTTCACAAACTCTGAGAGGCTTTCTTAACCCCTGACACCAAAACATTTAATCCAGAGTCTCAGGTTAATAAGCCCATATATGAAAAATTTGGTCTGATTAAACTGTATTTTCCTACCTCCACCTCACTGTAAAGATCTATTTACACACAAATTCCACAGAATTCTGTCTGTACACATTTTGAAATTTATGTAGTTCTTTTAACAAATTCTGTACCTCTGCAAGGGTCACACTTTACATACATGGTGGCCTGTGGGAGTTTGAGGCTTCTCACAGGATTTTGAAGGAAAGAGAGGTGGTAGATGCAACTTTTGAGGAAGATCAGCCATGCCCTGCAAGGCTGCTCCTTCAGGCCAGAAGATCACTAATTCTTCAAGAAAAGGAAAAGTCACCTCTGACATAAGTTTTGCTTCTACTGAAAAATTACCTCACAGAATTTAGGGGTTCCAAGTATCCAGTTTCATCAGAGTTTGTGCCTGTGTCCCATTCCACTTTTCAGGGTCCCATTCATTTCTAACTAGTGCCCTAAGATTAACAGAGGAGATCTTGAGAACTTGAGAATTCAGTTTGTGTTGTAGTTCAGCCAACCATAGCATTAGACTTCGGGTTTGGTTTCCCACCTGTTGGCCCTGGGGCTACGAGAGATTATAGTAGTTAGTAGAAACTTACGGGTCCTTTATGTAGATCTTCAAAGGAGACTTTACGGACCTGAGCATATTATTTTCTTCCCTAAATTATCCAACAGATTTAGAAGCAGCCAGTCCTCTCCATTACACTCCTTATTTTGACTGAAATGGTCACAAATAGCATCTACTTGCTCACTTGTACCTTTGCCTTTCATAGGCACTTGATTATAGGTATCCAAATATGGTAATTTGAGAAACCCCTTTGCTACTTATTGCAATGGACTACCAGTCCCCTTTAAAACTCAGGATAAAAGTTACTAATCACTTTAATCTGATTAAAGAAGGAATTCCAGAAAAACAGAACAATCTCAGAGAATTCACCCTTAATATGTGTTCTCTAGAACCTCTTTCAATACCAAAATCTATAAGTCAGGCTTCAGCTAGAAAAGGAGAACCAGTAGGAGGTGTGTGTGTGTGTGTGTGTGTGTGAGCGCACACACACGCACACGTGTGTTGTATGGGTTCATCACAGAGAACTGACTTATGTGGTGGTAGGAGCTTGTTCAGCCTTCTCCATAAAACTGTTATCTCTTCATCTGATGCTGAAGCAGCTCAGACATTCAGGAAGAAAGGTCACAGCCAGGCTGGACCCCACATATATGAGCTGGAAGCCCCATGAAGATTTAATTAAGACACATATCTTTTCCTTTGCTTTGACCTTGGGAAAGAGGATACTTTGAAGAAACATGAACCTGGCAGAACTCAAGCACTTTCCTCCTTTCTCAGCTTAGGTGTCTCCTCCTCAGAAAGGCCTCTCCTGACTACCAAACTCACAGTACCATTCACTTGCTTTCCTCCTCTTCACCTGTCTTCAACTTTTTTTCAGAGCATTTGACAGAAGCTCTGGTTGTCTGGTGTCTTTATCTCCCAACTGGAAAGTAAGATCCATGAGCGAGTGTTGGTTCATTGTGATTTCACACCTAGATAAGGGTCTGATATTTTGAAAATATCTAATAAACATTAAACGAGCTATTTTGTAAATCCTCACAATAAGCCTAACAGGTCAATGCTGTCATGACCCTCAGATGACAGAAAAGGATGTGGAATCATTAAGAGGTTAGCTAAGTAGCCCAGGGCACTAGCACGTCAGGGTTTCCCTGGATCTGTGACTCATTGCACAGCACTGTTCTGAGCTCAAGCTTCTTCCTCTCCTCCTCCGGTGGTGCTGCCCTCAGACTGCAGGCTTAGGCTTCCCTGGTCCACAGCATCCCATTGGTCCCTGTTTGTCGTGTGACCCTGGATACATCACAGGCTCTGTTCACCTTCCTTCCCTGACAGGAGTACCCAGGGGAGGGAGGACCTAGGTGTCATCTGCCTCAGCCCTTCAGCTCTGATGACTCTCAGTAACTGCTGTCCTGTCAGGCTTGGTGAAACTTCTCTCATTCAGTTAATCTCTGGCTCATAGAATCTGTTTTCTCTGTCCCCCCAATTAGATCACTAATCATCAGTGAATGACCCACCTTGAACTCTCTGTCCCAGGCCTTGTTGCCTTTCCTAGGTACTGGGTCGTGACCATTTCCTATATGCAGCACCAAGGCCTGGGAGAACGCTGACTGAAAACATATTAATAATACGTGCCAGAATCGGCTGTGGCTTCTTACCTTCATGCTCACCTCAACCCGGCAGTATTTCTTGAGTCAGGGCCATGATTTACACTTAAGTCCTCCAGGGTTCATGTCATTGCCCAAGGTCAGGAGAACTGGTTGTCAGCTGAAGCCAGACTTATACCCCAGTGTCTTCACTCCATACACACACACACACATATTCTTTTTCAGATTCTTTTCCATTATAGGTTATTACAAGATATTGAAAGAATTCCCTGTGTTATATGGTAGGTCCTTGTTGCTTATTATTTTGTATATAGTAGTTTGTATATGTTAATCCCAAACTCCTAATTTATACCCTCCTGCTCCCCTGCCACCACTATCACTTTGGTAACCATTAGTTTGTTTTTGATGTCTATTTGTTTTGTAAATAAGTTCATTTATATCATATTTTCAGATTCCACATATAAGTGATAAAACATGATACTTGTCTTTGTCTGGCTTACTTCATTTAGTATGATATATGATAATCTCTAGGCCTATTCATGATGCTACAAATGGCATTATTTCATTTTTATGGCTGAATAATATTCCATTATTGTAAATATATAGATAATGGAATATTGTATATATATACATATATACATACCACATCTTCTTTATCCATTCATCTGTCGATGGACAGATTAGGTTGCTTCCATGTCTTGTGTGCGAGCTAAGTCACTTCAGTCACATCTGACTCTTTGTGATCCTATGGACTGTAACTTACCAGGCTCCTCTGTCCATGGAATTCTCCAGGCAAGAATACTGAGTGGGTTACCATGCCCTCCTCTAGGGCTTCCATGTCTTAGCTATTATAAATAACGCTGCAGTAAACATTGGGGTGCATGTGTCTTTTTGAAGTATGGTTTTATTCAGATATATGCCCAGGAATGAGATTACTAAATCATATGGTAGCTTGATTGTTAGTTTTGTAAGGAATCTCCATACTGTTTTCCAAAGTGGCTGCACCAATCTACATTCCCACCAACAGTGTAGGAGGGTTCCATTTTCTCTACACTCTCTTCAGAATTGTTATTTGTAGACTTTTTGATGATGGCCATTCTGACTGGTGTGGGGTGATAACCTCATCATAGTTTTGATTTGCATTTCTCCAATAATTGGAGACATTGAATATCTTTTCATGTGTGTGCTGGCCATCTGTATGTCTTCTTTGGAGAAATGTCTATTAAGATCATCAGTCCAGTTTTTGATTGGATTGGGTGTTTTAGGGGTGGTATTGAGCTGTATTAACTGTTATATATTTTGTAAATTAATCCCTATCAGTTGCATCATTTGCAAATATTCTCTTCCATTCTATAGGTTGTCTTTTCATTTTGTCTATGATTTCCTTTACTGTACAAAAGCTTTTAAGTTTAATTACAATGTTTATCTTAAGTATGGCAGAATTTATGTGTTAAATAAAATTGTCATAGCATTAAAAATATTAAAATGAGATTGTTAGAGTATTAATGGAAAAAGCCATATCACTGTTGACACAGTTATTTAAAAGGGATTGCTTCACTGCCTTTATAATTTTAAAAATATGTTTGTTAAACATCCTGTCAGAAGAGAGTCATCTTCAGTATTATAGATTCCTGTATTGTGTGTTAAGATTCACCTGTACTTTGGAATCTTCATGAAACATACTTTCTTTTGGAATACATTTCATTGCTAAGATAATTTAAACATAAAGTGATAAAACATGATACTTGTCTTTGTCTGGCTTACTTCATTTAGTATGATATATGATAATCTCTAGGCCTATTCATGATGCTACAAATGGCATTATTTCATTTTTATGGCTGAATAATATTCCATTATTGTAAATATATAGATAATGGAATATTGTATATATATACATATATACATACCACATCTTCTTTATCCATTCATCTGTCGATGGACAGATTAGGTTGCTTCCATGTCTTGTGTGCGAGCTAAGTCACTTCAGTCACATCTGACTCTTTGTGATCCTATGGACTGTAACTTACCAGGCTCCTCTGTCCATGGAATTCTCCAGGCAAGAATACTGAGTGGGTTACCATGCCCTCCTCTAGGGCTTCCATGTCTTAGCTATTATAAATAACGCTGCAGTAAACATTGGGGTGCATGTGTCTTTTTGAAGTATGGTTTTCTTCAGATATATGCCCAGGAATGAGATTACTAAATCATATGGTAGCTTGATTGTTAGTTTTGTAAGGAATCTCCATACTGTTTTCCAAAGTGGCTGCACCAATCTACATTCCCACCAACAGTGTAGGAGGGTTCCATTTTCTCTACACTCTCTTCAGAATTGTTATTTGTAGACTTTTTGATGATGGCCATTCTGACTGGTGTGGGGTGATAACCTCATCATAGTTTTGATTTGCATTTCTCCAATAATTGGAGACATTGAATATCTTTTCATGTGTGTGCTGGCCATCTGTATGTCTTCTTTGGAGAAATGTCTATTAAGATCATCAGTCCAGTTTTTGATTGGATTGGGTGTTTTAGGGGTGGTATTGAGCTGTATTAACTGTTATATATTTTGTAAATTAATCCCTATCAGTTGCATCATTTGCAAATATTCTCTTCCATTCTATAGGTTGTCTTTTCATTTTGTCTATGATTTCCTTTACTGTACAAAAGCTTTTAAGTTTAATTACAATGTTTATCTTAAGTATGGCAGAATTTATGTGTTAAATAAAATTGTCATAGCATTAAAAATATTAAAATGAGATTGTTAGAGTATTAATGGAAAAAGCCATATCACTGTTGACACAGTTATTTAAAAGGGATTGCTTCACTGCCTTTATAATTTTAAAAATATGTTTGTTAAACATCCTGTCAGAAGAGAGTCATCTTCAGTATTATAGATTCCTGTATTGTGTGTTAAGATTCACCTGTACTTTGGAATCTTCATGAAACATACTTTCTTTTGGAATACATTTCATTGCTAAGATAATTTAAACATTGCTTTCACCTCAGTGTAGAAGTACTGTTATTTTGCTTGTTTTTTCTTTCAGTGCCAACAAAATAAAACTTATTTTGCATTAAAAAAAATCCCACCACAGCAGGACTCATGTTAGAGATTGATTACATAACCAGAAGACTGGAATCTTGAAGGGCACATTGAGAATCCTGCCTACCACTCAAGCCAGAAGTGGACAGCTGCATCAGTCCAGTCCACTTTGGGACAGCCTGGAAGGACATGGTGAAGGGTAATCCTCCCAGGGAAGAACTTTGAGCAGTGCACCTGTTGTTCCTTCTGCCAGGAGAGATGGCCACAAGTATGAGTGTATAGCTGTGCCTAGGTCACGTCCATTTCATTGGCCAAGGGGTTGAGGGCTTTGAGGATACATAGTTGAACATTTGGGACAAGGAGGTCCAGGCAAAAAGTATGTGGATGCACCTGTCCAAATGGATACATGATATGAAGATACTTGTGTCTTGTGAGAATTCTCCATAAATAAGCTTACCAGAGCAGAATTTTAATAATCTGATGGATAGGTATTCATCATCTACACCTCAATCAGCTTCCTTCTCCAGCATTCAGATCATAACCCAGTGAGCTCAAGAACCAAGTGGCCAAGGTGGCAGGGATGGAGATTATGCTTGAAGTAATTCTAGAAAGCAGTTTGTTTTTTCTGCCATAGTCGATTCATGGGTCTTGAAATCAAGGGGTGGAGATGGAAGTGCCTCCTCTCACTACTTATCCCTAAAATGCTTCCCATCCTTGTTATTTTGTTTTAGTGAACCAGAGATCTTAGTCCACTAAGGAACATAATGGATGACAGTGATATGGAATTCAAACTGTCAGCTAGCCATTTTGGTCCCCTCATCCCTTTCAATCAAGAGGTGAGAAGGGGATCCCCTACAGGCTTGGGTAATGGAACCTGACAATCAAAGAGTTTTTGGGTTCCTACTATACAAGGGGCTAAGGAAGAGTATACCCAACATTGCTAAAGAGCTGACTACTCTCACGTCTTCTGATTAAAGTTTATGGAAAACAATAACCTATTGAAGATAGGACATCTAGCCCAGACCCTTCAACAATTAAGATTTAATCATCCTACAAGGCAAAGAACCATGACCAACTGTAGGGCTGCCTCTGGGCAAAAGGAATAAGAAATGAGTAGTGAAAGAAAGTAGTTATGACTACCAGCTACAACTATTGGACCTGCTCCCAGGACTGTACATTTAGCTTAATGTGTTAATAACATCCCCCTCCTCAGGTAGGAGAACAAAGACAGACAACAAGCTATACTTTCACCGGAAATTCTTAGGGCAATAGCCCAGCTTTTACTGACAGAGAACCATAAAATTGAAAGGCTCCACTGCTTTTTCTCTTAGCCTCTAGAAGGGCAATTTTCTTGACAACAATATTTTAAGAAGCTTCAGCAGCATCTCATCCCACCATGCAGCATAGAAAATGTGTACTTGCTTCTCACTGTTCTTTGCAAGGACACGGTTATCTATTTTTCTTGTGATTAACTATTTTTGCTCAGGCAGTCGGATTCAACTTTTTCCAGGACCTTTTCAAGTTGCTGAATCAAGACTACTCTTTTAAACCTGAAAATAAAGAGGCATTGAATTAACCAGAAGATATTTAAGCATCTATGATGTATAAGGCACAGTAATAAATAGAAAATAAATCTTACCATCTACATGGGAACAGAAAACATATCCTAATGGAAAGATACAGTCTAGGAAAATACCAAGAGAGTCAATCAAGGGCCCAGGCCCACCCCAGACTATAGCGAGCTTAGAAGCCTCCGTGGATGAGTTAGACTAAAATAATAGTCATCTAATGCCTATGGAAATAGCATAAGCTGTAACTGAGGGCCAGGATTTGGCATAAACAAGGCCTGTTCCTGCCCCTGTTCAGCATTGGGCAGAACTGCATTGAAAAAGCTGAGGAGTTCTTTTTTATACTCACCTTGAAGCTTCCTTGATGGTAAATTCAACAAATTTTTTCTTGACTGCAAGAGGTCCTTGTACTTCTTTAAGCAAAGTGAAAATTCTTTCAAAATCTGAAGATATTAAAAAAAATAAGTATTTCTAAAGAGATGAGAATAGTGCATCTACCACTTCAGCAACCATTCTTCATGAGCTACAATGTTACACTCTATTTCACAGTGTTACACATGCCTTTCCAATGATGAATTATAACACCTGTACATCTCTACTAAGGAAACTTCTGTAAACATTAACCATGCAAAACAAAAAAGAACTAAGAGGGGTATCAGGAATTTTTAGACAAACTATTGTAAATTATGTAAAAACCCAATTCAATCAAAAGATGAGTTCAAGAGGTAGGTTCAGTTTACTCTAAATTGAGCAACTTCCCATGGTTTTATTAATAGATATTCTTTCACTACTTACTTCGTCCAAACTTCCGAACTTCTTTCATTAATTGATATTTTATATCATCGTTAATTTTCTGTGCCATAGCAGGACTCATCTGCAATTTATTTGGCACAGTTCCCTTTGAAGACATTGCTGTGGCTTTGGAGTTGCCTGCAGAGACACTGCAGTTCTTGGTTCCTCCTATGAGTGCATTATTCCTAGGTTTGTGAATTGGCCCATCTTTCTTGAGACTAGTGAGATCATCAGACAGGGAATCCACTTGGTTGAGTGGGATACCATCTCCTGCCACACTCATAAGCTCTGGTGAAGCAGATTTTGAAAAGAAGCCCCCAGGTGGAGTTTGATTATTTTCCATCTTCTCCTCATGAACATCGTGAGTGACAGTAGCAACTGGAAACCAAATTAAGAGATTGAGCTGTGAATTAGATGCATCTTACCACCCCCACAGGGACATCCCTGTGCACTGCAGTTTTGAAGAAATTATTTCATAAAGCAAGAGGATGTTCCAAGTGGAAATAAATCCCCAAAATAGGACTTAGCAAGAAACATACAATAGACCACTTATTCTCTCTTGATACTCTCAATACATACAGTAATGTATCTAAACAGTTCAACTACTATGCAAACATTGATAGAGCCCTGGCACTCATGATTTAATGTCTCCTCAATGCTCTTTATGAGTTGAAAAGCTGAAAGTCTCACTCTATTTCAAGATGTCTGATATCCACAGTCTATCACCTCAAATCCCTGCCAGTACATGATCCTCCTTATCCATCTTTTCTGTCTCAGAAAAGTGGATTTCTTTTTACTCCAGGTCTGACATATCTCCTCCATTGACTCATCGTCCTCTGTACTGGGCACAGTGCCAGGAGCTGGGGGCAGCCTCCAACAGCACACAAAGAAACAGTCCCCACCCTTATGGAATGTCCATGCTCATGGGAAAGCCAGGCAGGAAGTGTACTATGACCCAACAAAATAATTACAGTTCAAATTTGTGTTCAGGGAGAAGAAAGCAGGGAGGGTCAGAGAGCAGGAGGGGGAGCCCCAGTGGATCACGAGGTCAGACAGAGCCTTCTGAGCAGGGTCCTTTGGGCAGAGGCTGGAGGAGGAGAGAGAGCCGGCCTGTGCCCATGCAGAGGACACGTGTTAGGAGAGGATGGTGGGCCCAGGTCGTGCAGAGCTGGTAGACCAGAGTCAGGAGCTCATATTGTGCTCTGAGTGCCTAGAAAAGGTAATGAGGCATTTTCAGCATGGATGTGGTGTGATCTGATTTCTGTGTTGATATGATCACTCTGGCTGCAGGTCAGAAAATGAGTTAGATGAGAAGGTTGGAAAGTAGAAAAATAAACTATTGGAGTGTCTTGGTGACACGATGGCAGCACAGATCAGAGGAATGGAGAGTAATGGTGGGATGTGAGATTTATACTTAGTATCAAATTGCTGAACTTGCTAAGCTATATAAGTGAAAGAATAATAAAAGAATAAGAATCTCGAGTGAATCTGAGTATTTTAGTCTGAACTACTGGATAGACCAAGTGTGTGCAGGTATTAAGCATCTGCTCACAAGAATGGAGTGTGGCCAAACTTTCCAGATTCTAGTTCAGTGACCTCACATTGGTAACCTGACCTAGGCCATGGTGGGACTACTTATACTATGGATATCTGCAAACTTTAAATACTAGGACTTCTAAACCCTTCCATGTCCCCTATACCTGTGGATAACAGGCTGTTACACATTTATGTACATTACATCTGATGAATGGTATTATTAGCTGAGATACAGAAGGCTAAAAGTAGAGCATTTTTGAAAAGGGAAAAGGTCAGAAGATCAAACATGTAGATCCAGTTGAATTTTAGATTTCTAGTAATAATAGATACTCAATGGAAATACCATGTAGGCAGTTGTATATGAGTCTGAAGTTCAGGAGCAAGTTGTGATCTAGAGGAATAAAGGTAAGAATTTTTGTAATGCGAATCATATTTAAAGCTGTAAGACTGCATGGGATCATCTACAGAGATGGTGAATTGAAGAGAAAGGAGCCCAATATTCAGCTTTGGGTCTCTGCAGTACTTAGAGGTGGGAAAGAAGACAGAAAAGGAAGAGAAAAAAATAAGTCACTAATAAAAGGGCAAGGAATCTGGGAGAATGTGATGTCTGGGGACACTAAAAATTTTCCATGGAAGAGGGAGTGAACAACTGTATCACATGCTGCTGAGAAATTAATGCCAAAGTGTTGCAGACACTGGTGACTTTGACACCGTTTCATTGCAGTACCATAAGAAGGAGCCAGACTGCACTTAGAGCATGAACAAAATGTGAACACAGGAAGAATGTGAGCAGATCTGTCCTCTTATTTAGCCCTTCATCTTCTTCTGTCTCAGGAACCTGCTTTATTAACTCTTGCAGCAACTCCAAATGATTAGACCTAACTAGTGCCTTGCCCCTCTACTTGCAAATATGCTCATATCTGTCCATCCTTCAAGGACATAACTATAAGCTTCTTTTGACATGAAAGGTTGGAAAGTAGAAAAATAAACTATTGGAGTGTCTTGGTGACACGATGGCAGCACAGATCAGAGGAATGGAGAGTAATGGTGGGATGTGAGATTTATACTTAGTATCAAATTGCTGAACTTGCTAAGCTATATAAGTGAAAGAATAATAAAAGAATAAGAATCTCGAGTGAATCTGAGTATTTTAGTCTGAACTACTGGATAGACCAAGTGTGTGCAGGTATTAAGCATCTGCTCACAAGAATGGAGTGTGGCCAAACTTTCCAGATTCTAGTTCAGTGACCTCACATTGGTAACCTGACCTAGGCCATGGTGGGACTACTTATACTATGGATATCTGCAAACTTTAAATACTAGGACTTCTAAACCCTTCCATGTCCCCTATACCTGTGGATAACAGGCTGTTACACATTTATGTACATTACATCTGATGAATGGTATTATTAGCTGAGATACAGAAGGCTAAAAGTAGAGCATTTTTGAAAAGGGAAAAGGTCAGAAGATCAAACATGTAGATCCAGTTGAATTTTAGATTTCTAGTAATAATAGATACTCAATGGAAATACCATGTAGGCAGTTGTATATGAGTCTGAAGTTCAGGAGCAAGTTGTGATCTAGAGGAATAAAGGTAAGAATTTTTGTAATGCGAATCATATTTAAAGCTGTAAGACTGCATGGGATCATCTACAGAGATGGTGAATTGAAGAGAAAGGAGCCCAATATTCAGCTTTGGGTCTCTGCAGTACTTAG
This sequence comes from Cephalophus harveyi, assembly GCA_006410635.1. Taxonomy (NCBI): domain Eukaryota; kingdom Metazoa; phylum Chordata; class Mammalia; order Artiodactyla; family Bovidae; genus Cephalophus; species Cephalophus harveyi. Next base: position 83,621 of record SJYT01024764.1, read on the forward strand.
AGGTGGGAAAGAAGACAGAAAAGGAAGAGAAAAAAATAAGTCACTAATAAAAGGGCAAGGAATCTGGGAGAATGTGATGTCTGGGGACACTAAAAATTTTCCATGGAAGAGGGAGTGAACAACTGTATCACATGCTGCTGAGAAATTAATGCCAAAGTGTTGCAGACACTGGTGACTTTGACACCGTTTCATTGCAGTACCATAAGAAGGAGCCAGACTGCACTTAGAGCATGAACAAAATGTGAACACAGGAAGAATGTGAGCAGATCTGTCCTCTTATTTAGCCCTTCATCTTCTTCTGTCTCAGGAACCTGCTTTATTAACTCTTGCAGCAACTCCAAATGATTAGACCTAACTAGTGCCTTGCCCCTCTACTTGCAAATATGCTCATATCTGTCCATCCTTCAAGGACATAACTATAAGCTTCTTTTGACATGACTAAACCTCAGAGATAGAGTTCCCCCCTCCTTGATTGCTTAGCCATGGTGACATACTTCGCCTTCTCTTAGATGATGAGTGGCCCTTGGGCTCTCCAGGATGTTTCATTTGTTTTTGATGTCCTGCTGTGAATTGAACTGCTTTATCACCCTTCATTTGCTGAAAAACATCAGTGGACATATTCCATTAAAGACAATATGCAGTCACAGGCTTCATATGCATATACAGCCATGCATTTATATCATTAAAAGAAGTTTTAATCATGGGTCAAAGATTTACTGTCACTCAGCACACACTCTGCTCTCAGAAAACACAATCCAATTTCAATCCAATCTAAGTGAAATACAGAGAAGGTAAAATAGGAGGTGTTGGCCAAAGCCAAACATGGTACAACTCTGATTACTAAGAATGCTGGGGAATGAGTGGTTCTCATTAACCAAAGTGATAAATACATGGTTATCTCTAAATTTAGAGAAATACACACCATTTTATTTTAGCTGTTCTTAGGGGAGGAAAAGAGGAAAATTTTTTTGTCATTTTGTGCTTTAAATCTATTAACACACTGATTAACACTTTATTCAATGGTACATGTTGACAGTGAAGGTTAGAGTATTGATAATGTAAATCTTCACATCTCTAAACTATGGAGATTCAAATATGTCACCTTTGGGGCTGGGCAGGTGTTCAGAGTATTTTTCAGTGTTGGTGGCAGATAAAACATGAAATTGAAGGGTATAACAGGTTAGCTAAGAGTTATTTTCATCAAAGGATAACCTAAGAATATGCCTTTGCATTATCTGAATACATCTGTGACAAAAATACTTTCCCATATTTGTATTTCCCATTAAAAAAATACCCCACAATGGGTGAAAACATTTTCATTGAACATTTGTCTCTACCAGGTACTGTTTTAAATGCTTTCCATGTATTAACTCAATCCTTCACCAAACCCTATAAGTTAGGTGTGATTGTTATCTCCATTGTTTAAGCTGAGGAAACTAAGGCACAGAAGATTAAGAAAAACTGAAATTAAGAAAGAATTTTGGGGGTGAAGTAGAATAGCTTTTACTCTAGTTTTGTTATAGAAGAGATTGCTGCTGCATGTTCTGTGCCTCTGTATCAGTGATCTCTTCCATGAGTGCAGATATAATTCTCTTTGTTTTCATGATTTAATGATCAAGTCAGTATGTCTTTCTCTCACACACAAAACACTCTCACATAAGACATTCATGAAGGTAATCCAATCATGGCAACATCGCCTAGTACTTTATTTCTCTTTTCTTTCTCTCTTTTTGGCCATGCCACATGCTTGTGGGATCTTAGTTCCCTAACCAGGGACCGAACCTGACCCTGAGAGGGTAACAGGCAGGAAGGCCAGGGGTCTCCAAACGGGGGAAATAGGCTGCAAGTGTCAGACATTTTTATCTCTCTTAAGCGGCAGGAGGAAACAAACTAGTGATGTTTTTTCCTTCTCTAGAGGGTAAAGTGTCTGCCTCCAATGTGGGAGACCCGGGTTCCATCCCAGGGTCAGGAAGATCCGCTGCAGAAGGAAATGGTAACCCACTCCAGTATTCTTGCCTGGAGAATCCCATGGATGGAGAAGCCTGGTAGTCTATGGTCCATAGGATCTCAAAGAGTCGGACATGACTGAGCGACCTCACTTTCACTTTTCATACAAATTTAAAAGAAGGTTTCTTTTAAAATACTGTGTTGCCATAATGACACCTGGTCTCACCCAAAGTTAACTATTCTCAAACCTTCAGTTAACCAATGCATTTTTCTTATGGAAATGTTTGTCTTAAGCGATGTTAATGTACTATGCATTCACCCCAGACTCTTGTCTTCAAGTCAATTCCACCTAATGGCTCAGAACCTACTTGACAAACCATTATGTTATACTCAGATATTATTCCCCTAATCTATGTAAATGAAACTATTTGTATGGTAATCTGCCCTCCTACAAGATTCAAGTCAATCTTAAAATACATCTTATGGATGAGGGGTCTGGTGCCATTCTGAGTTTTAAGACATTCCTTTCTTTCACTAACAGACTGCTAGTGGAGAAGGCAGTGGCACCCCACTCCAGTACTCTTGCCTGGAAAATCCCATGGGTGGAGGAGCCTGGTGGGCTGCAGTCCATGGGGTCGCGAAAAGTCGGACACCACTGAGTGACTTCACTTTCACTTTTCACTTTCATGCATTGGAGAAGGAAATGGCAACACACTCCAGTGTTCTTGCCTGGAGAATCCCAGGGACGGGGGAGCCTGGTGGGCTGCCGTCTATGGGGCTGCACAGAGTTGGACACGACTGAAGCGATTTGGCAGCAGCAGCAGCAGTGACTATATAACATCCAGCTGAAGACTAGCAGAGGGGTACTCTTTCTGCCCCCATCTGATGCCTGTGTCAGAAGCTTTCTCTATCTCCTTTATACTTTAATAAAACTTTATTACACAAAAGCTCTGAGCGATCAAGCCTCGTCTCTGGCCCCAGTTAAATTCTTCTCCTCTGAAGGCCAAGAATCCCAGAGTCTTTTCCTGGGCCAACAACAACCTTTCAATCCCCTGGCAGTGGAAGTGCAGAATCCTAACCACTGGACCGCCAAGGAAGTCCCTAGTACTTCATTTTTCAAGAGGAACATTCAGTGATTGTCTAGATAGAGCACTAGTGGCTTGAATAATGGAAACAGGAAGTAGAGTATAATCTGCAATTAAGAGAGTTACTATGCGGGTGGGAAAGAATACAGACTTTGGAGCCAGGAAGATATAGATTCAAATCCTGACTCTATCTCTTAGCCGTGTAACTCAGGGCAAGGCATTTGACCACTGTCAACCTTGATTTCTTCTTATTAAAGGGCAGATAGTAATACTCATATACAGAACAATTGTGAGCATTAAATGTTATAATTTAAACACCAGATCCTAACACATTACTATATATAAAATAGGTAAGAAACAAGAACCTACTGTGTAACACAGGGAACTATACTTAATATTGTGTAATAACCTATAATGGAAAAGAATCTGAAAAAGAACATATGTATAACTGAATCACTTTGCTGTACACTTGAAATTAATACAACATTGTAAATTAAATATACCTCAATTAAAAAAAGAATAAAAAGCCCCAAGTCTTAGTCCAGTAAAAAACAACTATTATTTCTGTTCAACCAACACATTCTTGTACCAGGAGGCTCCCAGTTTGTTTACACAATAATCACTATGTCATATTTTATCTTTTAAATAAATAGAAGTAAAGCCTGAGATTTACATTCATCCTTGGAAGAAGAAAATACTTATACTAAGTATCAAAATTTGGACAGACCTTCTCATTTTTAAACATATAGTTGAAAGTATAATCAATCTCTTGAGGTGAGGAGGCCAGTGTCTTCAGATCTTCCTCAGAGTTAACTGTTTGCATGAGTTGAACACCTTGGTGAGAAAGTGGAAAAGCACTAGAAAAGTAATTAATGTTATACAGCTCAAATGAATGATCCTCTAGGGAGGACATGTTCATAGACTATGTTAGCAACCTATACCACAGCACCAAACAGAGTTTAGAATCTTGTATCTAGGGTCTACATCATGTTCTAAGATCTAGAATCATTTCCCTTCGTCTAAGTAATTTATCAGTCCACTGTTAGCACTGCCTATTGGCTTCAACAACTAGGTCTAGAACAACTCCCCTATGTTGCAAATCAAGTTTGAGAATGGACTGACTTCCATTATAGCACCATCCCAACTAAAAGATCATTCTTCTTCCTTATTTGTAAGAGCCTGGGCTCCATGGCATTCTTTCCCCAGAGAACCTTGGATAGTGGGCACTGATAATTACCCTATTTGGATAATTTGATTCAATGTACAGACTTTCTTCCCAGAAAAGTCACTTTATGTATGAATAAAACACTTTATGTGTTTTATTCATGACTGGTTTCCTTTAGCATGGACTGGTTGGAACTCCTTGCTATCCAAGGGACTCTCAAGAGTCTTCTCCAACACCATAGTTCAAAAGTATCAATTCTTCAGCGCTCATCTTTCTTCACAGTCCAACTCTCACATCCATACATGACTACTGGAAAAACCATAGCTTTGACTAGACGGACCTTTGTTGGTAAAGTAATGTCTCTGCTTTTTAATATGCTGTCTCAGTTGGTCATAACTTTTCTTCCAAGGAGCAAGCATCTTTTAATTTCATGGCTGCAGTCACCATCTGCAGTGATTTTGGAGCCCCCAAAAATAAAGTCTGATACTGTTTCCACTGTTTCCCCATCTTTTTCCCATGAAGTAATGGGACCAGATGCTATGATCTTAGTTTTCTGAATGTTGAGCTTTAAGCCAACTTTTTCACTCTCTTCTTTCACTTCCACCAAGAGGCTCTTTAGTTCTTCTTTGCATTCTGCCATAAGGGTGGTGTCATCTGCATATCTGAGGTTATTGATATTTCTCCCGGCAATCTTGATTCCAGCTTGTGCTTTCTCCAGCCCAGCGTTTCTCATGATGTACCCTGATATAAGTTGAATAAGCAGGGTAACAAAATATAGTCTTGAAGTACTCCTTTCCTGATTTGGAACCAGTCTGTTATTGCATGTCCAGTCCTAACTGTTGCTTCTTGACCTGTGTGCCTCAGCTGGTAAAGAATCTGCAATGCAGGAGACCTGGGTTTGATCCCTAGGTTGGGAAGATCCCCTGGAGATGGGAAATGCTACCCACTGCAGTATTCTGGCCTGGACGACTGAGCGCCTTTCACTTTCATGCTTTCATTCATTGTCAAAATTTAAATTAAAAAATTAGTAATAAAGAACATAAACATGAAGTACAAACAAAAGGCACAAAGCAACCTGCTAAAGGCCAGTCTAAATATTATGTGTAATGATAATAAATGTAAATATACCACATTTGCCAGTTAAGGTGGTCAGAATCGATTTTTTAAAAATTCTAGTTTTATGCTAAGATAAAGATTTAAAATTTGAGGACATAGAATGATTAAATGTAAAGAAATTAATATTTTATAAAAGGCAAAAATTAACCAAAAGAAAGCTGAGGTAGTTATACTAATATCAGACAAAAGAGACTTTTTGAAAATGCATAAGTGAAATATAAAAGCTCACTATAAAATAACCAAATTTTATTTAACTCAAGATTAATCAATTGGATTTGATTAAATTAAGAACTTCTTTTCATCAACAAACACTAGTAAGAGAGTGAAAAGGTAACCCAGAGACTCAGAAGATACTCATAGTATATATATCCAGCAAAGGAGCAGAATTCAGAACTCTTACAAGTTGATAAGAAAAAGACAACTCAAATATGAGCAAAATATCTTAAAAGTTATTTCTTAAGAACATATCCAAATGGCTACTAAACTTATAAATGGGTGCTCCAAATCTAATCATCAAAGTGAAAGTGAAGTCGCTCAGTCGTGTCCGACTCTTTGAGACCCCGTGGACTGTAGCCTACCAGGCTTCTCTGTCCATGGGATTTTCTAGGCACGAATACTGGAGTGGGTTACCATTTCCTTCTCCAAAGGAATGCAAATTAAAGCCATAATGAGATACCATTAAAGGTCCACCAAAATGTCTAAATTAAGGACACACTACACTACACATTTGTGAGGATATGATACCAGAGGAACTCTCATGCATTGCTGGAACCATTTTGATACTTCAGCTCCCCAGTACTTTGGTTAGAACTTTATGGCAATCATCCATCATGACAGTTTTACAAATTGTGATGTCGCTTCATGCCATGGATTACTTTCATCCTATTTCCCATTAGCAAGAAGCAGAGCTCTGTACTCAAGCCTAAAGGCACAATCAAAGAAGTCCCCAGGGGCCTACCTTAGGGACTACACACAGCACCAATTCTATTTGAGACTGTGCTCAATCAAGAGAGAGAAACCACACAGTAATTTGAACAGTGAACATTTAATATAAAGAATTCTTGCCTGTAATGGGGGAATAAAGTAAGAAGAGATTGGTTAGTAAGAAGTCAAGAGCACTCTAAATATAGAAAGAGAAGATATAAGGAGCCGTCACTATCTCCAAAGCTGAAATAGAGCACCTGCGATGGATTGATTGTACCCACTCCCCAAAAGTCATATACTGAAACCCGAATATCAATGTGATGGCATTTGAAGGTGGGGTTTGGGGAAAGTAATTAGGTTATGAGAGTGGAGCTCTCATGGGAATGGAATTAGTGTTATCATAAGAAGAGGGCAAAGAGCTAGCTAGCTCTTTACCATGTTCAGGATAGTCAAATGGAAAAAAGTGGAGTCATATTTGGGAGAGAGCTCTCACCAGAATCTGTCCATATTGGCACCCTGATCTCGAACTTCCAGCCTTCAGAACTGTACAAAATGAATTTCTGTTGTTGATAAGCCACCTAGTCTACAGTAATTCCTTATAGAACCCAAGGAAGTTCATCCCCTTACCCTTATGTCCAGCCATTGCTGAGACAGAACACTCAAGGAAAAGCCATCCCCACTTCTTGACTGAGTTACAGCACTCAAGGCTGAAGGCCTCAAGAATTGAGTTGGATCCCACAGGTAAGTCTGTCCTCCTCAGAACTGAGCTGGAGCACCCAAAGAAAAATTCCACAGGCTGAGATACAGCATCCAAGGCATAGTCTCTCCCCACCATCCCTGCACCAGGGAGAGCTGTGATAGAGCTCCTAAAGAGTCTTTCCCACAGAGCTAAGATAGAGACCGAAAGAAGAGCCCTCTCTATGGATGAGTTTCATGAAGAAGACTTCAAATCCCTCATGGGAAAGAGAGAAATGGAAGTACAATTCTCCACCCTCCTTCCCCCTCCAAGTTGAGACATAGCACCAAGTAAGGTCCTTCCAGGGAAGAGTTGGACACAGAAAAGAATCTCCTAACGGGATATAACACTCAAAGAAATGTCCTATTCCTCAGAGTTGAGAAAAATCACAACAATGCTGAAACAGAATACAAATGACAAGCCACAAGGAAAAGCCTGTATCTAACAAGGCTGAGACAGTCCCCAAGGAAAAGCTGGCTGCCAGAACGGAGAAAGAAAACTACAGTGAGAGCTCCCACTTCAAAACTATTACAAAGCACGGTAATAATGAGCCATCATCCCAGCTGACATAGAACATCTGCGGTATATATCCCTCCATGGCTGAAATGGTACACTCAAAGAAAGTCTGCCCCCACCAAGGTGGAGGCAGAGCTCCCAAGGATATATTGCCCCCTCCCACTCCAACTGAAGAGCTGACACAGGGCAACAAAGGAAGAAGAAGCTTGCTCCACGATTAAAAGAAAGCAGCCGCTGCCTTGAGCCTTCCCACAGCTGAGAGAGCTTGCAAAGAAGAGCCACCCACCTCAGACTGAGGGAGAACATCTAGAAAACTCCCCCGCCACCTTGGAGCTGAGAGAGTCACTCAAGGAAGAAGCCACACCCTCCAGTGCTGATAAACAGCAGCCAAAGAAATGCCCTCCTACCCCAGATGGAGGACAGAGAGCCCAAGGAAGAGCACTCCCAACCAGAGAAAGAGCCACTCCCCTCCATTCCATGGGCAGAAATCCAGACCATGTTGGAGAAGCCCAGCTGTGGCTCGCAGAATGGTGGAGAAGGTGTGGGTAGTGTCACATCAGTGGAATTTGCTTGAACTCCACGCTCTGGAATATGATATAAAGCCACTAAGAAATAATACTCCTCCTGGGCTGAGATACAACACCCATGAGAATCCCACTGCACCTTCCAGAAGCTGAAACTCATGCCTGGTTGGAAAAGTCAGGGTGTGGATCACTGAATGGCAGAGAAGGCATTGTGGTACAATAGCAGCAGAATCTTCTAGAAATCTGCCCTCCTAAATATGTAGCAGAGTTCCCAAGGAAGAGTTCCCGACCCAGGCTGAGGTCCAACATCCAGCAACCACCCTCCAACTTCACTGTGATGAGCACTCAAGGAGGGGTCCCCCACAGGATTGAGATATAGCACTCAAAGAAAGAATAGTCACCCCCACCCCAGGACTGAGATAGCGCATCCACAGAAGCTGCCCCACTTCAATGGCTGCCATGGAGCAACCAAGGAAAGCACCCCCAACATAACCAAGTCCTCCACAGTGCTGATATAAAGCATCCAAGGAAAAGTATTCCTTCTCAAGGGCAAGATCGAGCCCTCAAGAACATGTCATCCCTCAGGACTGAGGGAGAGAGAGAACTTACAGAAAGTTCTCTTCTTGAGCTGAGATAGAGCACCTCAGAAAAAGCCCCACTTCACAGCGATTATGAGACAGAGTCCATGAGGAACCATCTACCCCTGAATTGGGGTAGTGCACTCATGTATGAGCCCTCTTCCAGGAAGTCACCACCTTTAGGCTGAGATGGAGGACCAGTGCAAGTTCTCACTACACCTCAAGGGCTAAAGTCTAGATCTTTTTGGAGAGGCCCAGGTGTGATTCAGTGAATTTTTGTGGTGCCACCTTCTGAAATTAGAGACAAAGCACCCAAAGCAACATCCCTTGGCCCAGGGCTGAGATAGGTCACCCAGGGAAAAGTCCCTCCTGAAATATGACTGAGATACGGGTCACTGGAGACAGTGCCTCACTACAGGGCTGAAATTAAATACTCAAGTAACCCACACAGGAGGTATTTTGCCACCCAAGGAAAAGGATTCCCGTTCCTCCTGTTGAAATTCTCACCTGGCTGGAGGAACCTGGCAGATATCCACAGAATGTCAACAAAACATGTAGTTCAGTTCAGTTCAGTTCAGTTCACTCACTCAGTCGTGTCCGACTCTTTGCGACCCATGAGCTGCAGCACGCCAGGCCTCCCTGTCCATCACCAACTCCTGGAGTCCACCCAAACCCACGTCCATTGAGTCAGTGATGCCATCCAACCATCTCATCCTCTGTCGTCCCCTTCTCCTCCTGCCCTCAATCTTTCCCAGCATCAGGGTCCTTTCCAATGAGTCAGTTCTTCGCATCAGGTGACCAAAGTATCGGAGTTTCTGCTTCAACATCAGTCCTACCAATGAACACCCAGGACTGATCTACTTTAGGATGGACTGGTTGGATCTCCTTGCAGTCCTAGGGACTCTCAAGAGTCTTCTCCAACACCACACTTCAAAAGCATCAATTCTTCGGCACTCAGCTTTTTTCACAGTCCAACTCTCACATCTATACATCTACTTGAGTAGATGGACCTTTGTTGGCAAATTAATATCTCTACTTTGTAATATGCTGTCTAGGTTGGTCATAATTTTCCTTCTAAGCAGTAAGCGTCTTTTAATTTCATGGCTGCAATCACCATCTGCAGTGATTTCGGACCCCCCCCCAAAATAAAGTCAGCCACTGGTTCCCCATCTATTTGCCATGAAGTAATAGGACTGCATGCCATGATCTTTGTTTTCTGAATGTTGAGCGTTACGCCAACTTTTTCACTCTCCTTTTTTCACTCCCATCAAGAGGCTTTTGAGTTCCTCTTCACTTTCTGCCATAAGGGTGGTGTCAGATGCATATCTGAGGTTATTGATATTTCTCCTGGCAATCTTGATTCCAGCTTGTGCTTCCTCCAGCCCAGCGTTTCTCATTATGTACTCTG